>WSTV01000925.1:0-10569 GCA_019632285.1 Tulasnella sp. 332
TTTCTACAGCTTGATCAAGACCTCGGATGAAAATTGCTTGGTGTTGTCTTGGATTACGGAGACCTCTTGAGGTTTCTCTGGGAGCATGTGGCTTTTCTGAACGCTGCCCCTTGTATTAAACGAACACACCCTAGAAGGGTCGCATGCAGAACATTTAAGGAAATTGATACTGTAAGTGTACTGGTGTGCTGATGCCTGGGCTTGCTGACTGAGCATTCATCTCAACAGATCTGTGGCATCGCCTCAGGCCTTGAATACCTCCACACAGATGAAGGCGTCTACGGCGATCTGAAGGCGCTGAAAGTTTCGCCGACGGAGCAACTTGACCGTCTGATTTGCGACCTCGGGACAACCAACATGCTGGACGTTCACAATGCTATGTCCACAGCGCTGCAAGGCGTCTGGGTGTTAGATGCGGAAGAGCCTTGAGCAAATAGATGAAGGGCCAAAGACCAAGGAGGGCGATATATATACGCATTTGGAATCAGGATTTGTCAATGTCAGCGGATCAACAAACCGATTGCTAATTTAGCAACTGGTTGTCTCCCTGGACAGATCTTGACAGCATCTGGTCCACTGCTTGCTCTCACGCAGACGTAGCTCACCTGTGCCATTACGGAAGACCAGCGCCCAATTTGCGAGCCTTAATCTCGCTCAGGACAAGACTTCAGAGCTACTGTGGCACATCGCCTCTGCAAGCTGGGCATCAGATCCGTTAGGGCGGCCTCACGACCCATGCAATAGAGTTGGTGGGGGCAGGTAGAACATCACTGACATTCCTCTTTCGATTAGCTGGCTCTGGCTTTCAACCATTTCAGTCCAATACATATCATAGGAGGTCGAGGAATGTCTCTAGGATGCACGCGCACTTACCAACGATCGAGAGTTTTAAGCTGCATTGGCAGCATGATACGACTCGTTCTCATCACCTACATACATGGTGACCTTCAGGAGGTCGTCAAGGACAACGTTGAGCCCCTGGATTCTTTGTTTCCATGTACTTGCCAGGAAGTGCGTGAATGGGGTTCGGGGCGGCTTTTTAATGAACAAGCTTATATTGCTCTCGGCATGCATGGATAGTGACTGTTGTCTTCCAACAGACCAAAGATAAAAAGCTTGGAAACGTTTTAATGAATCAAGCCTTTGTCGCTAGGGATTGGGGCTGATCGATTGATCAGAGGCTGAGCGATTACATTTTTGTCGAACATTGAGGCGTGAGTCATTTCTCCCTGGCTGCTTCCTAAGTCCATTTGAATAAGTGATCTGGTCCACCTGTCGCTACGTAGTTGGAGCAGCCATCTGATTGGTACGCGTGGCTATAGGAGGTGCATTTCTTTGTGAATGATAGGTGTCATGTTATTTTTGCCGTGCTGTTATGCTAGAGATAGCATCTCTCATGTCAGTTGGTAGAATAGCCATGTGAGGTATGCAAAGTGTGTTGTTCTGGCCACTGAACGCCTAATCCCATAAGTATAGGCCATCGTCCGAAATGCCTCAATTTGTCCCAACCCTTAAGAGGTCGCCGGCAGAGTGATCGGAGACTATCTCAGATTGGCACCAGGAGGCTGACAGATCTCCTAGATCCCATCCATACAAGGGGGATTGTGATGCGCTGGTGGTGAATTTGGGGGATCCTCCTCGTTTCCCAGGTGTGATTGAGAACATGGCGGATTGCAATACCAAAACGTTGGGTTCTTTTTACCAGACTCATTAACGATCTCTGTCATTCCTCCGATCCGAGTTCGAGTCCTCAGAGGGATGCGACTATACATGAACGTTGCGAGAGAGGCTGAGGTATCATGTAGTTTGCAAAGATATGGAGTCAAGGCCAGAGCCTTCACAAGTAGGCAAGGACCAGCCATTGGTTTTTGTTTTTGCTGGGATTGTATGGGGAGTACTGATCGAACAGGCGTGGATTTGTCACTATGAGCATGAATGTGATCTGCGCAATTAATGACGAGGAGGCACTCATCTCAAAGGCTTGGGGAAGGTCAGCAGGCTTGGTAGATTTGATCAGTAGACATGTCACAGAGTTATAGTAACCTCAAGATAATTATAGTGTCCTGAGGGAGAAGATAGCCAGAACGCCCCTGGATCCGATCTCTCCCCATCGCGACAAGAAGGCTAGGGTCGGTGCCAGAAGCACATCTTAGTCATCCATCCTCATAGTGAAGCCAAAAGACTCACCATTGATCAGTCATCAAAAGGTTGGTGGAGCTGAGTCAAGTCTAGAGATATGAAACAACAAGAGGGATATCTACACAAAAATGGTGGCATTTGGATCTTCTATTTCCTTGCTTCAAATGACTAGTCACTCTAGGATTTGGTGGTGTGACATCCAAAAGGCTGCACATTGTGCAAGGGAGATCTCAGCCAATCTCAGGTGGCCGAACTGGGATTGAAGCAGCATGTTTGGCACCCAGTCCCACTGGAATAACATTGTCTACCCCCACTGTTTGCATATGCTTGTGACCCAGAGTCACAGCATTGTCACGACTACGTCGCGTCCAAGTCCAACTCGAACACAGGGACTTCCTCTACGATCACAATCGACTATCCCACGGAACGGACTTCGGAGATATATCGGACTATTCTCGATTTTACCTCGGACTAACTTCTAATCATGTGTCTCCCTTTGTAAGCAAGCTTCTCTTCTATTCTCTTATTGGTCCCTGTGCTTCTCTCGGCTAGGAGGTCACCTGTCACTGCCCCACACTTCTATCCTCGTGTTCTCCCACACCGCCACGCAGTGTACTCGTGTCAAGTTTGTAAGCCTCCACTCTTGTATTCCTATTTATACTGGTAGGCGTAGAGGACTTAATCCTCACGCAACGTCTTGAACTTCCTTTCCTACACTGTCCTCCTCTCTACCTTTACTCCTCCACTGTACTCGTCGTCGTTGAGCTTCTAGTGCTCCTTGTCGCCTTCTATACATCTTATTCCTTGTCCTCATCGAGCTCCTAGTGCTCGACGTCGTCCAGCGGTTCCCTCAGACCTCCCTTCGTGACATTACGTTGCGTCATATCACCGCTCTACGACACCTATATGCCAGTACTCCGCTATAACCTCAGAAACAAAGAAACTCCCAATTTTTATACTCCCAACATCAGCGGACTGGCGCAAGACAGCAACAGAATCGTCGCATTCGCAATCGACCAACCAGACCTCGAAAGGATCAAACGAATCCTACCCGGAAGTTGGACTCTACGCGAAACCTACGAACACCCGATTGTCTGTATCCCATACTACCCTAAACGACAACAACTCGCCCGCATCATCCACGTCAACCCTACCATCTGCCCGGCGTACCTCCGCATTGAATTAGGGGTACAAACAAAGATCCACATCATTCACACAACCTTCGAAGCCCTTGCCAGGTGGGACTAGTCAGTCACGCCTCCCAAAAGAGCAAGGACGTATCGCGACCGAGTCCCGTCAGAACACGACTCGGATAGCGAAACTCACAGCGTTATCCATTCCCCGTCCCCATATATCCAACCATTCCAACCACTCGCACCATACATCCCAACTATCACACTACCACCAGCCATGGCAACTCAACCGCCAACTTACAATCAACTCCTCGCCACCATCGCAGCCCTAGCCACTCAGGTGGCTAGCCTCACCACAAATGTAAACAACTTAGTCAACCAACCCCAACCGCAACCAGCCCCCGCGGTCGCCACCCTACACACCCAGTACGTATTCAACGCCAACCCCAATCCGATCGGTCCCTCCATCACAACTCAACAAGTCGCACAACTACCACCCAAAGGACCTAAGGTAGCGGTACCGGAGAAGTACGACGGGAAGAAGAGGGGAGATCGAGCCTATGAGTTTATTGCGGCGTGCGAACAGTACATAGTACTGTCAGCACAGCAATTCGCCAGTGACAGCGACCTCATCAACTGGGCTCTGGGGTACATGATAGAAGAAGCGCAGAAGTGGGCGCTCATCATCATCAAGGACATCACGTCTGCCACGCCCACAATCAATACCTGGGGAAAGTTCCGCCAAACATTCGAGCACGCCTTCGGCGACCCCGATCGGATCGCCAAGGCTGAAACTGCCCTCCGGAATCTTCGCCAAACAGGATCCGCAGCCACGTACACTGCCGAATTTAGCAAACAGGCTCACCATGTGACCTGGAACGACCAAGCACTCATCTCGCAGTACAAGCTCGGCCTCAAGGCAGAAATCAAGCTCACCAAAGCCGCGGTAGGATGGGCAAATAACCTGTTGGACGTCCAGGAAGAGGCAATCACCATCGATAACCGCCTCTTCGAAGCACACGCGGAAGAACGACGTCAACACCCGCGACCAACAGCACCAGCACAACAAGCGCCTCGCCCCCAACAGCCACAACAACCACAACCCCCGCAATCCCAACGCTATGGAGATCGACCAGGGTGGATGCCGACGCCTGACCGACGCGGAGAAAGAAAGAAGGAGGCAGGCTGGAGCATGCTTGAGGTGTGGCCAAATGGGTCATTTTGCAAGGGATTGTAGGGCCGCGCCCCTAGCAGTAAATGCTGGGTTGGATTGACGAGCGGCGCCTAGAGAAGATACCTGGGAAGCCCGCGAGGAAGCGAGGGCGGAAGAGATGAGGGCTGCAGACGCAGCAGTAGGAAGAGTGTTTGAAGCTGCAGTCGCTCAAGGGAATGAGCAAGAAGAAGGCGCAGGGCACCAGGGAAACGAATGGGACTGAGGTGCGACATCGCGTCACCGTCAGTCCCTCTATGCTCAAAGAACTTTTTTGCTACTCTATGTTCCATGCCCGAGCCGTCTTTTTATGATGTTCCCCCACCTACTACTACTATCACGGCCAACGCCCTAGTCGATAGTCAAATCCATCAGTCTGACATCAAAAAAGACCCGGAAGCCCCTTTGGAACTAGAAGCAACCTTAAAGTTCGACCAAATCGCGATCCCTATCCTTGCCTTATACGATCCTGGAGCATCGTCAACTTTCATTAATAAATCCCTGGTGGATGAACACCAACTCCCTACCTCCGAGATACCCACCAGACCCGCCTACGCAATCAATGGAGAACCAATTCAAGATGGTGGGATCAACAGAGCAGTTAAATGCGAACTACAAATCGAGAACCACAGCAACAAACAAAAATTCCATGTCGCAGACATCAGAAGGTATGACGTGGTGATTGGTCTAACCTGGATTCGCAAGCACCAACCCGAGATCGAATGGTCGACCCACCTGGCAGACCGAATGGTCTTCAAGTCAAGGCATTGTTCGCAACATTGCCTACCTAGCCATATCGACGCGTACGGAGTGGACTCTAGAGCTCCGCGATTGCCGAAGAAGAATCAAGAACTGCGGAAAAACCTGGAAACAACGATAAGCCAACCCACACTCGCGAAGGAAGGAGTGTTCGACATTGCCTTTATTACTGAGCTCGCTTGGAAGAAGCAAGCTAAAGAAGCTATTGAAGTCGGTGCGTTCTGGTCGCACGAACTTAACCCCCTCGAGATCGCAGCTGGACAGTCGCACGCGGCAAGGATCGCGGAGCAGGATGACAAGTCCAAACCAAAGAAGGAACCGGCTGAAGCAGTTCCCCCGCAGTTCCATCGATACTTGGAAATATTCGATAAAAAAGAATCACAAGTACTACCACCTTCACGAGATTACGATCTTCGAATTGACCTAATTCCAGGGAAGACGCCTCCGTTCAAGAAGATCTACGCCATGTCCCCTACAGAGCTCGACGCCCTCCGTGAATACCTTGACGAGAATGTCAAGAAGGGCCACATCAGGCCATCTAAATCACCAGCAGGAGTGCCAGTGATGTATATGAAAAAGAAAGATGGAAGCCTGAGACTATGCGTCGACTACAGAGATCTCAATGCGATGACAGTGAAGAACAGATATCCGCTGCCGCTCCCAAACGAAATCATGGACAGAGTTCAAGGAGCGAAGATCTTCAGCAAAATCGATCTGCGATCTGGATACAGCAACGTACGAATCGCAGACGGCGACGAATGGAAAACAGCGTTCTGAATGAGATACGGACACTACGAGTATACTGTCATGCCATTTGGACTCACCAACGCGCCGGCGAACTTCCAGCTCTTCATGAACGACATATTCAGAGACATGCTCGATCATAAAGTAGTGATCTACCTAGACAACATACTGATCTTCGCCAAGACACAAACCGAACACGATGCAATCGTCATGGAAGTACTGAGAAGATTGAAAGCCAACAACGTCTGGGCCAATCACTCGAAGAGCGAGTTCAACCTCACGGAGATAGAATATCTCAGGTTCATCATCGACGGAACCACCATGCGAATGGATAAAGCCAAGATAGCCGCGATCAAAGAATGGCCCATTCCCAAATCCGTTCACGACATCCAAGTATTCTTAGGCTTCGCCAACTTCTACCGAAGATTCATCCAAGGATACTCAAAGATTGCCCAACCAATGATGGACCTGCTGAAGAAACACGAGAAGTTCGTATGGGGAAGCAAGCAGCAAGCATCGCTAGACGCGTTCAAACAAGCATTCATGTCATCGCCAGTGCTAGCATTCCCCGATTTCGATAAACCTTACGTGGTCGAAACTGATTCATCCGTGTTCGCACGAGGGGCGATCCTATCACAGAAAGGAGAAGATGGGAAGCTACACCCAATCGCCTACGCATCGAAATCGCTATCACCAGCGGAGAGAAATTATGACGTCTACGACCTGGAACTACTTGTGATATACGAAGCTTTCAGGGACTGGAGACAGTACCTTGAGGGGGCAAATGGTCAGACAACGGTGATAACAGATCACGCGAACTTGGAGACATTCATGACAACAAAAGAACCTTCGAGGAGACAAGCCAGATGGAGTCTTTTCTTGGCAGGGTTCGACTTCAAGATCGTGTACCGACCAGGAGTGAAGGCACGCCCTGACCCCCTATCCAGAAGGCCAGACCATCAGCCAAGGGGGGAAGAAAAGATTTTCAAATCGATTCTCAAAAAGTCGAACTTCGAAATAAACTCTACGACATTCTCAGACAAGGACTTCGTCGACAGAATCAGGCAAACTTTGAAAGAAGACAAGTCAATGTCTGCTGTCCTGGCCTTCCTTCGAGCGGAACAAACAGATACACCAAGGAAGATTAAGGAAAAGATGAGCGACTACTGCCTAGTCGATGAAGTGCTGATGAACAAGGGAAAGATCTATGTCCCACAGAACTACGGAGTCAGGAAAGACATAGTGGAATCACGTCATGACGCCATAACAGCTGGACACCCAGGGAGAGCGAAGACACTCGAATTGGTATCCCGAACCTACTGGTGGCCCTCAATGACAAAGTTCATCAACGACTACGTGGACCACTGCGACGCATGCCTGAGAACGAAAACCATCAACCAGAAACCTCAAGGACCTCTGCAACCGCTCGAGGCCCCAGAAAATAGATGGACAGACATAACCTATGACTTCATAGTGAAACTTCCAGTCACCAAGAGGAAAAACGACTCGGTACTCGTGGTCGTCGATAGATTCACAAAGCGAGCTCACTTCATCGCGACCAAGGAAAGTTCGAATGCCCAGGATACTGCAAAGATGTTCTTGGAGAATGTGTGGAAACACCATGGGACGCCGTTAAGAACCATATCGGATCGAGGAACGACGTTCAACTCAGAATTCATGAAGAGACTTTACGAACTGATCGGTGTTAAACCTAACTTCTCCACGGCTTACCACCCTCAGACAGACGGACAATCGGAGAGGATCAACTCACTGATGGAACAATACCTCCGACTCTACGTGAATTACTGACAGAACGACTGGGACGAATGGCTAGCGATCGCGGAATTCCAGTACAACAACTCGGTCAGTTCCTCGACTGGAGTCACACCGTTCTTCGCCGATCAGGGAAGACACCCAGCGATCGCCCCACAAACATTCAACGAGACGAAAGTACCAGCAGCGGAAGAAATGGCAGCACAGATCAGAGAAATTGGAGAAGAAGTAAAGGCAATGTTGAAGAAGGCAGAGGAAAAACATAGAAGATTCTATGATGTCCACATGCAACAGGCAACTCCGCACCAAGTCGGGGATCGTGTATGGCTAAGCCGAAAGGATAGCCTCACCGGAACCGAGGCGATTAAGACGTCGAGGCCATCTGCGAAGTTGGAACATAGGAGATTCGGACCGTATGAAGTGATAGAGAAAATTGGAAGGTCAGCCTACCGATTGCGGCTTCCTGAAACGCTGAAGATACATCCTGTTTTCCATGTATCATGGTTAACGGCCACGGCAAAGGACCCTATCGAAGGACGAAGGGTGTCACCTCCCCCACCTGTGCAAAACGAAGTGGGAGAAGAAGAATACGAAGTGGAACGGATACTGGACTCACGATGGCACCGAACCAGATTCCAGTACCTAGTACAATGGAAAAGATACGACGCATCGGAGAACTCTTGGAACTACCTTGAAGACACTACAAACGCCAGTGAAGAAATCGAGAGATTCCACCATGACAATCCCGACCGACCACACCCAAGAAGGTTGAATCACACTCCCTCGAACAATCGTGCTCAACAACCTTAGAGGGGGCAACTGTCACGACTATGTCGCGTCCAAGTCCAACTCGAACACGGGGACTTCCTCTACGATCACAATCGACTATCCCACAGAACGGACTTCGGAGATATATCAGACTATTCTCGATTTTACCTCAGACTAACTTCTAATCATGTGTCTCCCTTTGTAAGCAAGCTTCTCTTCTATTCTCTTATTTGTCCCTGTGCTTCTCTTGGCTAGGAGGTCACCTGTCACTGCCCCGCACTTCTATCCTCGTGTTCTCCCACACCGCCACGCAGTGTACTCGTGTCAAGTTTGTAAGCCTCCACTCTTGTATTCCTATTTATACTGGTAGGCGTAGAGGACTTAATCCTCACGCAACGTCTTGAACTTCCTTTCCTACACTGTCCTCCTCTCTACCTTTACTCCTCCACTGTACTCGTCGTCGTTGAGCTTCTAGTGCTCCTCGTTGCCTTCTATACATCTTGTTCCTTGTCCTCATCGAGCTCCTAGTGCTCGACGTCATCCAGCGGTTCCCTCAGACCTCCCTTCGTGACAAGCATGCTGCAATTGTCAATGACTTGTAATGTGACAAGATGGTCCAGATATGAGGAGAAGTCAGAGGTAAATTGGGAAAAGCCAGTGACTTTGAACTGATCAGCAGGGTTCTGTGCCTTGAGGCTTCTCGACCCTCTGTGGCTGATTTCAAAATGCCCCTTGTGGCGTTTCTGGGGTGTGTCATCTCATTGACTAAATTCAACCACCAAAAGATAACAGAGTTTAAACATGTAGCATTGGATAGCAGGCATTTCCATGCCAGGATCTGGGGCATGTTGTTCTACTCCAGGGATCGTTTGACTTCTCTTTTCTTATTATTGATAGCTGGGTTTGCACACATCATATGCACACCTTGGCAACATCATACCTATATTTTTTGAATGCTTTCCTTTAGGGGGATATCAAGAACAGCCTTGTCATGAGTGGATGCTGATGAGCTGCTGGACAACACACGAAGAGCACTAGGAGCTCTGAAGAGGACAAGTGGTATGGATAAGAGACTACAAGGAGCACTAGGAGCTCAATATAGATGAGTGGAGAGGAAAGTAGAGGAGTACAGTGAAGGATGAGATACAAGATGCCATGTAAGGAATAAGTCCTCTATGCCTACCAGTATATATAGAGTACATGAGTGGAGGATTATAAAGATGACATGAGTACACTGTGTGGTGGTGTGGGAGGATACATGGAGTAGAAGTGTAGGATAGTGACAGGTGACCTCCTAAGCAAGGGAAGGGAAGAACATTAAGCAAGATAAGGCTGACTAAGAGAGACACATGATTAGAATAATGTCTGAGGTCCATTCCGTGAGATAGTAGAATATGCTTATAAAGGGAGAGGGCATGTTGGGTTGGACTTGGTGCAGGATGTAGTCATGACAGCCCTGCCAAGATCCCAGTAGCAATTCAGTTGTAAATAGATTAGTCACAAAGGGCACCTGCAGCCTTGGACATGAACAGAGATTTTTATATGTCAGCAGGGTGTAACACACTGTGAGTGGCCTGAGGTCAGCAGTTTGGACATCTGTGCTGAGATTTCATTTGTTAGGTGTTGTCTTCAAGCCACAGGTGTGTTGTGTGTTCTATGATATTTAGAGTCAAAACACATGATTTGCAAGCCAGCTTTGGGAAGAAAACACAAGACACATTTTATTTTACAGGGAAGCATTCCAGGCACAATGGAACCCAAGAGGGTGGTGCTAAAGTCATAAAAGCTAGACCCTGACTTTGAGAAACACCATTTCCATAATTTTACAGTCTGGAATGAAGCCATCAAGGCCATAGTGCTGTAGGCACCCATTGCCACTGCTTTTGAGGGCATTTCAGTAGATCGGCTGTGTCAGGTAGTTTGCTTTAGCACCCAGTTTTGCCCAGCCTAGCATTTGAACAATAGGCATTCCTACAGAAGGAAGGTATCCATGCAGCAATGTAAAAACAGTTTACTTTAGCACCCAGTCTAGCACTCAAACAA
>WSTV01000926.1:0-10528 GCA_019632285.1 Tulasnella sp. 332
TAGCCATGACTATATCATGACATCATTGGTAGATATTCATGTATAAATAGGAGGGGACTCTCAGTAGGAGGATCCCCATTGCAATCAACTCATATCACAGTTCTTCAGAATATTCCAAGCAACTCTTAGCTCTATTCCAAATCCATTAAGTCCTATCCAAGTCCTCAAGCAGTGAGTACCCCTAGGCAATACCTTAGAAGAATTCCAGATCAGTCCAGGAAGAACTGATCTTACATGAACTTGCCACTTCTTCAGTACCTTCATGATTGCCAGAAGTTTCTTCTTATGAACTGGATAGTTCTTCTCTGCTGCATTCAACTGCTTTGACTCAAAGGCAACTGGCCTTAATGACTCCCATGACTTCCCTACACTCAACACCACCCCTGTCCTCCAGTCACTTGCATCTGTAGTGACGAAGATGGTATTGCCAGAGTTGAAGTTGATAGTGGTTAAGCAATCTGTGCCAAGGACCAGCTCCTTGATATCACAACTATGTTGCACCTAAGCCCAACCCAAACATGGGCTTCTCCCATAAGGTCACAATCTACTATCCCACAGAACAGACCTCAGACTAATATCAGACCTACTTCAGATCCCTTCTTATCATGTGTTCATCTTTGTCAGACTTCTCTTGCTTAACTTACTTCTCTTCTCTCACCTAGGAGGTCATCTGTCACTGCCCTGCGCTTCTACTCCATTTGTTCTCCCACACCACCGCACAGTGTACTTGTGTAATACTTGTAACCCTCCACTCATGTACTCCTATATATACTAGTAGGCATAGGGGATTTATTCCTCATGCAATGTCTTGTATTTCCTCTCTTACACTCTCCTTACTACTCTCCTCACATACATTGAGCTCCTAGCACTCCTCGTATCCTCTTATACATCTTCATTGTCCTCCTTATTGAGCTCTTAGTGCTCCACATCATCCACTGGTTCCCCTCAGCCTTCCATTTGTGATACTTAATCACATCGAAAACCTGCTGATGTGTTGCTGTCCATTCAGGGAAATTCTTATTGAGCTCCTTCTTTGTCAATGGGGTAAGGTGTGATGTGTGCTCAGCTAACTGGGGCAGGAACTCGACAATGTATCTCACTAAGCTGAGGAAACCACAGACTTCCGATGTGCTGGTAGGATGTGGCCAGTCTTTGATCCACTCCACCTTCTCTGGATCTGCTTCAATGCCTCATGCAGAGATGATGTGGCCCAGGAATTTGATTTCCAGACAGAACAGCTGTGTCTTCTTGATTGAACAGTAGAGATTGGCTTCTTGGAGTGCTTGAAGGACTGTAGCAACATTCTGCTCATGCTCCTCTATTGAATTGGACCAGATGACAATATCATCAAGATAGACATGGCAGATCAACCTGATGTGCTTCTGCAAGGCTTGATACATCCGACGTGTCACCAATGGATGGCTGAGGTACCACTGGATGATGTTGACAGTAGTTAGAGCGATGGCGAGCACTAGAAGCTTGATGAGAAGGATAAGAGTAGATATATAAGAGACTCAAGGAGCACTAGGAGCTCAATGAGGAGAGCAGATAGTAGAGGAAAGAAGGGGAGTACAATGGGGAGGGAGTACAAGATGTTGTGTGAGGAATAAGTCCTCTACGCCTACCAGTATATATAGGAGTACATGAGTGGAGGATTATAAAGCTTACACAAGTACACTGCACAGCAGTGTGGGAGAACACGTGAAGGGAAGTGTGGGGCAGTGTCACGACTACATCACGCCTAAGTCCAACTCCAACACAGGCTCTCACTTTATGATCACATTCTACTTTCCCACAGAATAGACCTCAGACTTACTTCGGAAGGACTTCGGTTTTACCTCAGGCTAACTTCTATCATGTGTCTCTCTTTATCAGCCTTCTCTTGGTTAGGACTCTTCTCTTCTCTCGGCTAGGAGGTCACCTGTCACTGCCCTGCGCTTCTATCCTTGTGTTCTCCCACACCACCGCGCAGTGTACTCGTGTCATGTTTGTAAGCCTCCACTCCTGTATCCCTATATATACTGGTAGGTGTAGAGGACTCAATCCTCACGCAACGTCTTGTACCTCCTTTCTTACATTGTACTCCCTCATCACTCTCCACTCATTGTCATCGAGCTCCTAGTGCTCTTCGTCGTCTTCTATACATCTATTGTCCTCTTCATCGAGCTCCTAGTGCTCACCAACGTCATCCAGCAGTTCCTCAGCCACCTCATCATGACATTACATTGCGTCCTAAACACCACTCCACGACAATCAATACATGCCAGCTCTTCACTACAACCTTCGCAACAAGGAAACGCCCAATTTATACACACCAAATACCAGTCTACTCGCCCAACACTCTAACAAAATCATCACCTTCATGGTCAAGCACGAAGACCTAGAACGAGTCAAACGCGCACTACCCAGAAGTTGAGTCTGCCAGGAATATCACCCATACCCAAAAGTCTGCATTTCCTACTTCCCTAAATGCCAACAGCTCGCACGACTCATCCACATTGATCAGAACATCCAACCTGCGTACCTTTACGTCGAACTAGGAGTGCAAACCAAAGTACACTTCACCCATACTACTTTCGAGAGCCTAGCTCAGTGGGACTGAAGCAAAAACGCCTCCTAAATGAATTCATCAGTATCGTTCGAGGGTTCCTTCCAACCATGACTCTGACAGCGAGTCACATACAACAATCCAATCACTATCTACCTATCAACCACCTATCCAATTCACCCAAGCAATCCCCACCATCAACATCCTGCCAGCAATGGCAACACAACCACCAACATATGATCAGCTGCTTGCACAGATCGCAGCACTCACTACACAGGTAGCCAACCTAACAACAAACATCGGAAACATCGCAAATCTCCCTGCCCCAGTCGCACAACCAGCCGCCCAGTACATCCAATTTGTCTTCATCAGGAACCCAGCACCGCCGGGACCGTCCATTACACACCGGAACGTCCCCCAACTACCCCCAAAGGGTCCTAAGGTGGCAACACCAGAAAAATACGATGGCAAGAAGAGGGGCGACCAGGCGTATGAATTCATAACGGTGTGTGAGCAATACATGGTCATGTTGGCCCAACAATTCACCAGCGACATCGACCTCATCAACTGGACGATTGGTTACCTCAGTGATGAGGTGCAGAAATGGTCACCAACCGTAATCAAAGATCTGTCCTCGGCCGCTCCAACCATCAACACTTGGGTAAAGTTCAAGGAGACCTTCGAGCACGCCTTCAGTGATCCTGATTGAGTTGCTAAGGCCAAAACAGCCCTTCGAAACCTCAGACAAACTGGGTCTGCGGCCACATACACAGCCGAATTCAGTAAGCACGCCCATCACGTCACATGGAACGACCAGGCGTTACTGTAGCAGTACAAGCTCAGACTGAAGACCGAGATTAAGCTCGTGAAGGCCGCCTCAAGATGGGCTGCGAACCTCCTCGATGTACAAGAGGAGGCAATCACGATCGACAACCGGCTATTCGAAGCGCACGCCGAAGAACGTTGACAAGCGCCATGTCCTGTGCAAACCACCCAACCTCGACCCCCAGCTCCTCTAATACCACAACCACCTCGCAACGCCAACCTGTACATACAGCAAGTACTATGGGACAGAGCTCAGCAACACCCGCCACAACAACAACAACAACAACAACAACAACAGCATCGACAACAGCAACGTCCAGGTGCCCCCCGTGATCCCAACGCAATGGAGATCAATCAGGGAGGACGCTGACGCCTTACCGATGCAGAGAAGCAGAGACAAAGATAGGCAGGAGCGTGTCTGAGGTGTGGGCAAATGGGACATTTTGCGAGGGATTGTAGGGCCGCGCCCCTGGCAGTAAATGCTGGGTTGGATCGACAAGCGGAGCTCGCGAGAGACGAAAACAGGGAAGCCCAAGAAGAAGCAAGGGCTGCAGAGATGAGGGCCGCAGATGAAGCGGCGAGACGAGCATTTGCAGCAGCTGACGCCCAGGAGGGGCAGGAGGAGAGCACAGGGCGCCAGGGAAACGGCTGGGACTGAGGTGTGACATCGTGTCACCATCAGTCCCTATATGCTCAAAGAACTTTTTTAATCCTCTATGTTCTATGCCCGAGCTTCCTTATTTTGATGTACCCACCACTACCACCATCACAGCTAACACCCTCGTCAATGGTCAACACCAATACCAATCCCTTGACATCAAAAAAGACCCTGAAGCACCACTAGAACTTGAAGCGATTCTAAAATTCAACCAAAACGTGATCCCCATTCTCGCTCTATACGACCCTAGAGCATCATCCACCTTCATTAATAAATCCCTAGTGGACGACCACCTAATCCCCATGTTCGAAATACCATCGAGAGCCACCTATGCGATAAATGGCGAACCAATCCAAGAAGGAGTCAATCAAGCAGTAAAATGCGACCTCCAAATCAAAAATCACGTTAACGCACAGAAGTTCCACATAGCAGACATTGGAAGATACAACATGGTAATCAGGCTCACCTGGATTCGCCAACATCAACCCGAGATCGAATGGTCAACCAATGTGGCAGACAGAGTGGTATTCAAGTCGAGATATTGCTCTCAGCACTGCCTGCCAGTACATGTAGACGCATATGGCGTGGACTCTCGAGCTCCAAGAAAGCCGAAGAAGAATGAAGAGATGAGGCAGAACACGGAAACCTTAGTGAGTGTCATGACCATGTCGCACCTAAGTCCAACTCCAACACGGGCTCCTACTCTGTAATCACATTCAACTTCCCACAGAATGAACTTCGGAACTACCTCAGACATTCCTCAGAGTTACTTCAGATTTATCTCAGACTCTTTCTAATCATGTGTCTCTCTTAGTCAGCCTTCTTTCGCTTAGGGATCTTCTCTTCTCTCGCTTAGGAGGTCACCTGTCTCTGCCCTGTGCTTCCCTACACATGTCTTCCCACACCGCCACGCAGTGTACTTATGTTCACTTTGTAAACCTCCACTCCTATAATCCTATATATACTAGTAGGCGTAGAGGACTTATTCCTCATGCAACATCTTGTATCCATTCCTCTACTGTACTCCACTCTACTCCCTATCCACTCATCGTCATTGAGCTCCTAGTGCTCCTCGTCGTCTTCTATCCATTATCATTGTCTTCTCCATCAAGCTCCTAGTGCTCACCATCACTCGAGTCCCTTCACGTGTTGTCCAGCGATACATCCTCAGCCCACATCGTGACAGTGAGCAACCCCAGTAAGAAGAAGGGGGCCTTCGATATTGCCTTTGTCACAGAGAATGCATGGAAGAAGAACTCTGATGACGCCATTGACACTGGTGTGTTCTGGTCACATATACTCAACCCCCTCGAGATAGCAGCAGGACAGTCGCACGTGGCAAGGATCACGGAGCAAGATGACAAGTCCAAACCAAAGAAGGAACCAGCTGAGGCAGTTCCCCTGCAGTTCCACCGCTACTTGGAAATCTTCGACAAGAAGGAATCCCAAGTCCTACCACCAGCTCGCGATTACAACCTCCGCATAGACCTACTACCAGGAAAGACTCCACCTTTCAAGAAGATATACACCATGTCACCCACCAAGCTTGACGCCCTTTGAGAATACCTTGATGAGAACATCAAAAAAGGGCATATCCGACCATCGAAGTCACCAGCCAGAGCGCCAGTGATGTATATGAAGAAGAAAGATGGAAGTCTAAGGCTATGCGTTGATTACCAAGATCTCAACATGATGACAGTGAAGAACCGATTTCCCTTGCTGCTCCCCAACGAGATAATGGACAGAGTACAAGGAGTGAAGATCTTCAGCAAGATCAATCTACGATCCGGATACAGCAATGTCAGAATCGCAGAAGGAGAGGAGTGGAAGACAGCTTTTAGAACGCATTACGGACACTACAAATACACCGTGATGCCATTTAGTCTCACAAACGCCCCAGCCAACTTCCAGCTGTTCATAAACAATATCTTCCACAACATGCTCGACCATCAAGTCGTCATCTACTTGGACGACATCTTAATCTTCACGAAAACCCAAGAAGAACACGATGCCATCATCATGGAAGTCCTGAAGAGGCTGAAAGCAAATAACATCTGGGCCAATTACTCGAAGAGTGAGTTCAATCTGACAGAAATCAAATACCTCGGCTTTATTATCAACAGAGCCACAATGCGAATGGATAAAGCGAAGATCGCAGCGATCGAAGAATGGCCAGTACCCAAGTCAGTGCACGATATCCAAGTCTTCCTCAGGTTTGCAAACTTCTACAGAAGGTTCATTCAAGGATACTCAAAGATTGCACAACCCATGATGGATCTGTTGAAGAAGGGCAAGAAGTTCGTATGGGGAGATAAACAACAGACATCACTAAACACATTTAAAAGGGCATTCACGTCCGCACCAGTCCTTGCCTTCCCAGATTTCGACAAACCTTACATCATCAAAACAGACTCCTCGGTATTTGCAAGAGGGGCGATCCTATCTCAGAAAGGAGAAGATAGGAAGTTGCATCCGATCGCTTATGTGTCCAAGTCGCTATCCCCGGCAGAGAGAAACTATGACGTATATGACCTCGAGCTTCTGGCAATCTATGAAGCGTTCAGAGATTGGAGGCAGTACCTTGAGGGGGCAAATGGACAGACAACAGTAATCACTGACCACGCCAACTTGGAAACCTTCATGACCACCAAGGAACCGTCGAGAAGACAAGCCAGATGGAGCCTATTCCTGGCTGGATTCGATTTCAAGATAATCTATCAACCGGGAGTAAAAGCGAGGCCTGACCCCCTATCGAGAAGGCCAGACCATCAGCCAAGGGGGGAAGAAGAGAATTTTAAAACAATTCTCAAAAAATCGAACTTTGAAATCAACACCATGATATTCTCAGACCAGGAATTTGTAGAGAGAGACAGAAAGGAACTCGACAAAGATAAGTCGATGACTGCTGTCCTGGCCTTCCTTCAAGCCGATGATTCAAATGCACCTGCAAAGATCAAGGAGAAGATGAGTGATTACTGCCTAGTGGACAGAGTACTGATGTACAAAAGGAAGATCTACGTCCCACAGAACTATGACATCAGGAAAGGCATAGTGGAGTCAAGGCACGACGCGGTAACCGCAGGACATCCAGGAAGAGCCAAAACGTTCAAACTCGTATCGAGAAGCTACTGGTGGCCATCAATGACGAAGTTTATCAACGAATACATGGATCATTGTGACGCATGCCTAAGGACGAAGACCATCAATCAGAAACTGCAAGGCCCACTGCAACCACTAGAAGCCCCAGAAGATAGATGGACAGACATCACATACAACTTTGTTGTCAAGCTTCCGATTACGAAATGACAGAACGACTCAGTGCTCATGGTTGTCAACAGATTCACCAAGCGAGCTCACTTCATCGCAACAAAAGAAAGTTCGACAGCTCAAGAAACTACAAAGATGTTCCTGGAGAACATATGGAAGCATCATGGAACACCATTACAAACTGTGTCTGACAGAGGATCGACGTTTAACTCGGAGTTCATGTGAAGACTCTATGAGTTGATAGGTGTCAAACCCAACTTTTTGACTGCCTATCACCCTCAGTTGGATGGACAATCAGAACGGATCAACTCGCTGATGGAACAGTATCTCCGACTCTACATGAACTATCAACAAGATGATTGGGACAAATGGCTAGCAATAGCTGAATTCCAGTACAATAATACAGTCAGCTCGTCAACAGGAGTCACTCCGTTCTATGTGGATCAAGGAAGACACCCATTGATTGCGCCACAAGTGTTCCACGAAGCTAGGGTACCAGCAGCCAAAGAAATGGCAAGAGCGATCAAGGAAATTGGAGAAGAAGTAAAGGCAATGTTGAAGAAGGCAGAAGAAAAGCACCGGACCTTCTACGATGCACACACGCAGCAAGCAACTCTGCATCAAGTTGGGGATCATGTATGGCTAAGTCGGAAAGACAGCCTCACTGGAACCGAGGCGATTAAGATGTCGAGACCTTCAGCAAAGTTGGAGCATCGAAGGTTTGGACCATATGAAGTGATCAAGAAAATCAGAAGGTCAGCCTATAGATTGCGACTCCCTGACACATTGAAGATACATCCTGTATTTCATGTATCACGACTCACTGCCACGTCAGTGGACCCTATCAAAGGACGAAGGACGTCACCTCTGCCACCTGTGCAGAATGGAGAAGGAGAAGAAGAATACAAAGTAGAAAGGATCTTAGACTCTCCATGGTCCCAAACGAGATTCCAGTACCTTATGAAATGGAAAGGTTACGACACGTCTGAAAACTCATGGAACTACATTGAAGACACCCTCAACGCCAAAGACTTAATTGATGAATTCCACAGAGCTAATCCTGACAGACCTCAACCAGTAAGGTCGACTCGCACTCTGTCAAATAATCGTGCTCAACGACCTTAGAGGGGGCAACTGTCATGACTACGTCATGCCTAAGTCCAACTCCAACACAGGCTCTCACTTTATGATCACATTCTACTTTCCCACGGAATGGACCTCGGACTTACTTCGGAAGGACTTCGGTTTTACCTCAGGCTAACTTCTATCATGTGTCTCTCTTTGTCAGCCTTCTCTTGCTTAGGACTCTTCTCTTCTCTCGGCTAGGAGGTCACCTGTCACTGCCCTGCGCTTCTATCCTCGTGTTCTCCCACACTGCTGTGCAGTGTACTCATGTCATGTTTGTAAGCCTCCACTCCTGTATCCCTATATATACTGGTAGGCATAGAGGACTCAATCCTCACACAACGTCTTGTACCTCCTTTCTTACATTGTACTCCCTCATCACTCTCCACTCATCGTCGTCAAGCTCCTAGTGCTCTTCATCATCTTCTATACATCTATTGTCCTCTTCATTGAGCTCCTAGTGCTCACTAACATTGTCCAGTGGTTCCTCAGCCACCTCATCGTGACAGGCAGTGACAGGTGACCTCCTAGCCGAGAGAAGAGAAGTAAGTTAAGCAAGGGAATGCTGACAAAGAGAGACATGATCAGAAGATAGTCTGATATAAATCTGAAGTAAGTCTGAGATAGATCCGAAGTCCGGTCCATGGGGAAGTAGATGTGACCATAGAGTGGGAGCCTGTGTTAGGTTTGGACTTGGGCACGACGTAGTCGTGACATGACATTGGTGTGTCGCCGGTGCATTGCAGCCCCCTATTGACATGACAAGCCATTTGTATAGTCCAAATGGAGTGCTGACAGCTGTGAGATGGATGTCATCTGGGTGAACACATGTTTGGAAGAATGCATTGGTCATATTGATTTTGGCAAAGAACTTTCCCTTGGCACAATCAGCAAGGATTTCATCGATCTGAGGTAGTGGAGTTTGGTTGTGGATAGTGTTCTGGTTCAGTGTCTGATAGTCATTGACCCATCAAGGGAGGGCCGCCCCACCAGCCTTAGGCACAATGAATGCTGGTGATGAGTACTGACTGGATGATAGGCAGATGCAACCAGCTTCTAGATGCTGATTGAGCAGGGTCTTCCAAGCACCCCTGTACTTCTGTGGACATTGGTATGAGCAGGCAGCAATGACCTTGTTGGGGTCCTTGAGGCAGATCCAGTGGTAGATGTCTGTTGGGAGGTCATCTAAGTGTGGTATATCCACTGGAAATCGATTGGCAAACTGCTGCTTCAGTGCAATGTCCCGTTTCTGGAGGAACTCAATCCCTGCTAGGACTTCTATCTGCTCTCAAACCAGTGCCATGACTTCAGCTGGTGTTGATGCTGGAGCCTTAACACCTTGTCAGGTAGTTTGCCTTAGCGCCCAGTTTCGCCCAAGTTTCGCCCAGCATAGCATTTGAACAATAGACATTCCCATAGAAGGAAGATACCCACACGGTAATGTACAACAGTCTACTTTAAGCACTCAGTATTAGCGCTCAAACAATAGAGGTTCCCACAGTTGGAAACCAACTGTGTTACTCCTCACAGAAAGGAGACAATTCATGATATCATTATAGACTAGGTCTAATTCATGACATCATAATCGGAGCTAGATAGTTGTAGAACATTCCAGAATGTAAGATCAGTTCTTCCTGTACTGATCTAATGGCTCACCAAGGTATCATCTAGGGGTACTCACTTCTTTGAGAACTGAGATAGGTCTGATAGGTATAGGCTAAGAGTTTGAGAGCTGGTTTGGATGGAAGAACTTTTTATACAAGAAGATTGTGATGGGGAGCCTCCTACTGAGAGCCCCCTCCTATTTATACATAAATATCTAGTAATGATGTCATGATACTTCTATGGTTATAAAGGAGGTGCTTTCTGAAACAAATAGTCTTTAACCACCTTCTTTAATGGAGCCATGCTTCTAAATAGCTATCATGCTGACTGATTTCTTCTACAATATTCTGTGACTATCTAGCTCCATTTGAGATGTCATAAATCAGATCTAGTCTATCATGATATCATGAATTATCTTCTTCACAGTTGGTTCTCAGCTGTGGGAACGCCTATTGTTCGAGTGCTAAACTGAGCGCTTAAAGTAGACTATTGTATATTGC
>WSTV01000927.1:0-10430 GCA_019632285.1 Tulasnella sp. 332
CTCATCTTTGCTAAGACCCAAGAAGAACACAATTGCATTGTGATGGAAGTGCTGAGGAGGTTGAAGAACAACAATGTCTGGGTGTCACAAAGTGGAGTCTGATAAACCGCTGGATGATAATATGCAGGACGTTGAGCACTTGGAGCTTGATGGGTAGGACAAGGAGTAATGTATAAGAGGTAGTGAGGAGCACTAGGAGCTCAACACTAATGAGAGGGTAGCAAGGTAGGAGAGGAGGTTACAATGGGAGAGGAAATACAAGACATTGCATGAGGAATAATTCCTCTATGTCTACTGATATATATAGGGTACATGAGTGGAGGATTACAAATGCAACACAAGTACACTGCACAGCGGTGTGGGAGAACATGTGGTGAACATGCAGAGGGAAGTGCGGGGCAGTGACAGGTGACCTCCTAAGCAAGAGAAGAGAAGTAAGTTAGGCAAGAGAAGTCTGACTAAGGGAAACACATGATGAGAAGATAGTCTGAGTTAAATCCGAAGTTAGTCTGAGCTCCATCCTGTGGGATAGTGGATAGTGATCATATAGGGAGAGGCTGTGTTTGATTTGACTTAGAGCAGGATGAAGTCATGACACTGGGCTAATCACTCAAAAAGCGAATTTAACCTGAAAGAGATTGAATATCTGGGATTAATCATCAATGGGATGAACATGTGGATAGATCGACTGAAGAAAGGTGAGAAGTTCAACTGAGGGGCAAAACAACAATCATTGCTAGAGGCATTCAAGAAAGCATTTACCATGGCCCTAGTCCTCGCCTTCCCAGATTTTGAGAAACCCTATGTGGTGGAAACAGACTCATTGGTATTTGCTAGGGGAGCAATCCTATCATGGAAAGGAGAAGATGGGAAGCTTCACCCAATTGCATATGCATCAAAGTTGCTATCGCCAGCAGAAAGGAACTACAACATCTATGATCCCAAACCACCAGCCATCTACAAAGCATTTAGGGACTAGAGATAGTACCTAGAGGGGGCAAAAAGGCAAACAATTGTCATCACAGATCACACAAATTTGGAGACATTCTTGACAACAAAGGAACCATCAAGAAGGCAAGCCAGATGGAGTCTATTTCTAGCAGGGTTCAACTTTAAAATTGTATATTGACCTGGAATAAAAGCAAGGCTGGACCCACTCTCCTGAAGGCCAGACCATCAGCCAAAGGGGGGAGTAGAGGAATTTAAACCAATTTTCAAAAAATCCCACTTTGAAATTGCAAACACAGCGCTCTCAGATGAGGAATTAGTCGGAAGGATCAGGGAAGCACTGAAGACAGATAAAATGGTGGCTGCTGTCCTAGCCTTTCTGCACACAAATGCTGATAACACTCCTGCAAAGATAAAAGAGCAGATGAGTCACTATTGCCTGGTGGGAGAAGTACTGATACACAATTGGAAGATCTACATCCCTCAGGATCATGCACTCAGGAAGGACATCATTAAATCTCACCACAACGCAATCACAGCAGGTCACCCAGAAAAAGCCAGAATGCTAGAACTGGTAAATCAAACTTCCTGGTGGCCATCAATGACCAAGTTTATCAAAGACTACGTGGATCACCACAATGCATACCTTCAAACAAAAACAATCAACCAAAAGCCACAAGGAGCACTGTAACCACTAGCAGCACCAGACAGAAGATGGACAGACATCACATACAACTTTGTAGTAAAGCTCCCTGTTGTGAAGAAAAGAATGACTTAATACTAGTTGTTGTGGACAGATTCACTAAACGAGTGCATTTCATAGCCACAGTAGAAAGCTCAACAGCGAAAGAGACTGCAAAGATGTTCTTGGATAATGTCTGGAAGCTTCATGGCACGCCTCTGCAAACAACATCAGACAGAGAAACCATCTTTAACTCTAAATTCATGAAGAGACTCTACAAGTCCATAGGAGTGAAGCTAAACTTCTTGACTGCTTATCACCCACAGACCAATGGGCAGACAAAAAGGGTCAACTTGCTGATGGAGCAGTACCTGAGACTTTATATGAACTTCAGACAAAATGACTGGGATAAATGGCTACCAATTGTGGAGTTCCAATATAATAATATAGTGAATTCATCAACAGGGGTCACCCTGTCCTTTATAGACAATGGAAGTCACCCAGTCATCATACTACAAACATTCAACAAAGCAAAAGTCCTCGATGCAGAGGAAATGGCAAAGACAATCAAGGAGATCAGAGAGGAAGTGAAGGTGATGCTGGAAAAAGCAGAAGAAAAGCACCAGAGATTCTAGGACCAACATGTATAGCAAGTGACTCCACATCAAGTCAGGGATTATGTATGGCTAAGCCGAAAGGATAGCATCACCAGAACTGAGGCGATTAAGATGATGAGACCATCTGTCAAACTCAAGCACAGAAGATTCAGACTATACAAAGTGATTGAGAAGGTTGGAAGGACAGCATATCAATTAGAGCTCCCCAACACGCTTAGGATTCACCCTGTTTTTCACATGTCCAGGCTAATGGCCACATTAAAGGACCCAATCGAAGGGAGAAAAACTGAACCACCACCCCCAGTCCAAAACAAGCAAGGAGAGGAAGAATACAAAGTTGAGGAAATCCTAGACTCAAGATGGAACAGGACCAGATTCCAATACCTGGTAAAATAGAAAGGATATGATATGTTGGAAAATTCCTGGAACCATATCAAAGACATGGGCAATGCACAAGAGACCATGAAGGAATCCCACAGATTGAATCCTGACCAACCTCATCCAGAAAGGTTGTCTCACACTACAGCCAGACTTTGTGCTCAACAACCTTAGAGGGGGCAACTGTCATGACTACATCCTATTCTAAAGTCCAAACCCAACATGGGTTCTCACTATATAGTCACATTCAACTATTGCACACCACAGACCTCAGACTATTCTCAGTTTTATAATGGACTATCTTCTGATCATGTGTCTTACTTGGTAATCCTTCTTTCGCTTAATGTTCTTCTCTTCTCTCACTTAGGAGGTCACCTGTTGCTGCCCTGCACATCTACTCCACATTCCTCCCACACTGCTACACAGTGTACTCATGTCATTTTGTAATCCTCCACTCATGTAATCTACATATACTGGTAGGCATAAAGGACTTATTCCTCACACAATGTCTTGTATTCCCCCTTCATTGTACCTCCTCTCTTCCCCTCTACTAATCAGCATTGAGCCCCTAGTGCTCCTTATTGTCTCTATACATTTCATTGTCCTCTCCTCAAGCTCCTAGTACTCCCTCCTGCAGTCATCCAGCAGTTCTATCAACTACTCATGACAGGAGTCTGAGTCTGAGGTGGTTGGTGCAACTGAGGGTAAATAGAAACATTGTCTGGCCTTTCCACCACTTCAAGATAATGGGGTCCAGTCATCCTGGTAGTCATCATCATCATGAGGCTTAGGTTTGGTTGACTTTTGCTTTCAAGGTAAAGGAGGTGAGGGAGGAGAGTCTGGTGATGAAGAAGCAGGAGGAGTTGGCTTGGAAGCAGGAGAAGAAGGTATAATAGGTGCACCCCCTGATCCAGGAGGCGGTAGTGGTGGCACTCCTGGTGCAGCAGGGATGGCAGGTGCAAAAATGATTTGTATGTCACTGCTGATAGGCACAAATGCTTTGTCTTCATCTGTCCATAAGTGTCACAATGTGGACTGAGGGATAACCGCTGGACGACACGCAAGGGGACTTGGGCGATGGCGAGCACTAGGAGCTCGATGGAGAGGACAAATGTAATGAATAAGAGAAGTCAAGGAGCACTAGGAGCTCAATGACTGTGAGTGGTAAGAGGAGGGAGAGGAGTACAATGGAGGAGATGATACAAGACGTTGCGTGAGGAATAAGTCCTCTACGCCTACCAGTATATATAGGAGTACATGAGTGGAGGATTACAAAGCTGACACGAGTACACTGCGTGGCGGTGTGGGAGAACACATTGGTAGAAGCGCAGGGCAGTGACAGGTGACCTCCTAGCTGAGAGAAGGGAAGATTAGATAAACAAGGGAAGTGCTGACCAAGCGAGACACATGACTAGAAAGAGTCCGAGGTAAAACCGAGAATAGTCCGAGGTATGTCCGATGTCCGAGTCATGGGAGAGTAGATGTGACCGTAGCATGAGAGCCCGTGTTGGGATTGGACTTAGGCGCAACGTAGTCGTGACAGTTGCCTCCTCTAAGGTTGTTGAGCACAATTGCTCGATGAAGTGCGAGGCGACCTTGTTGGTTGGGGTCTGTCGGGGTTGTCTTCGTGGAACTTCCTGATCAGTTCCTCAGCGTTGGTGGTATCTTCGAGGTAGTTCCATGAGTTTTCTGATGCGTCATAGCCCTTCCATTGTACGAGGTACTGAAATCTTGTTCGATGCCATCGAGAATCCAAGATTCTTTCCACTTTGTATTCTTCTTCTCCTTCTTCATTCTGCACGGGTGGTGGAGGTGTTACCTTTCGTCCTTCGATCGGGTCCGCCGACGTGGCCGTCAACTGGGATATGTGGAAAACAGGATGTATCTTCAGTGTATCGGGGAGTCGTAATCGATAGGCTGACCTTCCGACCTTCTCAATCACTTCGTATGGTCCGAATCTCCTATGTTCCAACTTCGCAGATAGTCTCGACGTCTTAATCGCCTCGGTTCTGGTGAGACTGTCCTTTCGGCTCAGCCATACACGATCCCCGACTTGATGCGGAGTCGCTTGCTGCATGTGGACATCATAGAATCTTCTGTGCTTTTCTTCCACCTTCTTCAACATTGCCGTGACTTCTTCCCCTATCTCTTTGATTTTTCTCACCATTTCCTCTGCCGCAGGTACCTTGGTTTCATTGAACGTTTGTGGTGCAATAGTCGGGTGTCTTCCTTGATCAGCGAAGAACGGTGTGACTCCTGTCGACGAACTGACTGCGTTATTGTACTGGAATTCCGCGATTGCTAGCCATTCATCCCAGTCGTCTTGTTGGTAGTTCACATAGAGTCTGAGGTATTGTTCCATGAGCGAGTTGATTCGTTCAGACTGTCCATCAGTCTGAGGGTGATATGCCATGGAGAAGTTAGGTTTAACACCGATCAACTCGTAGAGTCTCTTCATGAACTCCGAGTTAAATGTTGTTCCTCAGTCGGACACTGTTCGCAGCAGCGTTCCATGATGTTTCCATACGTTCTCCAGGAACATCTTCACAGTTTCCTGAGCCGTTGAACTTTCTTTGGTAGCGATGAAGGGAGCTCGCTTGGTGAATCTGTCGACAACTACTAGTACCGAATCGTTCCGCCGCTTGGTCACTGGAAGTTTGACCACAAAGTCGTATGTGATGTCGGTCCATCTGCCTTCTGGGGCTTCTAATGGTTGCAAAGGTCCTTGAGGTTTTTGATTGATGACCTTCGTTCTTAGGCATGCATCGCAATGGTCCACGTAGTCGTTGATGAACTTGGTCATTGAAGGCCACCAATAGTTTCTGGATACGAGTTCTAGTGTCTTCGCTCTTCCTGGATGTCCTGCCGTGGCGGCATCGTGTCTTGATTCTACGACATCTCTCCTGATTCTGTAGTCCTGCGGGACATAGACCTTCCCCTTGTACATGAGTACTTCGTCTACCAGGCAGTAGTCACTCATCTTTTCCTTTATCTTGGCCGGCGTATTCGACTCTTCTGCTTGAAGGAAGGCCAGGACAGCAGTCATTGATTTGTCTTTGGTAAGCTTGTGTTTAATTCTCTCGATGAAGTCCTTGTCCGAGAATGCGGTGGCGTTGATTTCGAAGTGCGATTTTTTTAGAATTGTTTTGAAATTCTCTTCTTCCCCCCTTGGCTGATGGTCTGGCCTTCTGGATAGGGGGTCAGGTCTCGCTTTTACTCCGGGTCGGTACACAATTTTGAAGTCAAACCCTGCTAGGAATAGACTCCATCTTGCCTGTCTCCTCGAGGGTTCCTTTGTTGTCATGAATGTTTCTAGGTTGGCATGGTCAGTTATCACTGTTGTCTGACCGTTTGCCCCCTCGAGGTACTGTCTCCAGTCTCTGAAAGCTTCGTATATCGCGAGTAGCTCTAGGTTGTAGACATCGTAATTCCTTTCCGCTGGTGATAATGACTTCGATGCGTAGGCAATAGGGTGCAGTTTTCCATCTTCACCTTTTTGCAAGAGGATCGCTCCTCAAGCAAATACTGATGAATCGGTTTTGACAATGTATGGTTTCTTGAAGTCGGGGAATGCTAGTACCGGTGATGATGTGAACGCTTGTTTGAATGCATCCAGGGACGTTTGCTGTTTGCTTCCCCATACGAACTTCTCGCCTTTCTTCAACAGATCCATCATTGGTCGGGTGATCTTCGAATATCCCTGGATGAATCTTCGATAGAAGTTGGCAAAGCCTAAGAACACCTGGATGTCGTGGACTGATTTTGGTACTGGCCATTCTTCGATCGCGGCTATCTTTGCCTTCTCCATCTGCATTGTCATTCCATCTATGATGAATCCCAGGTACTCAATCTCCTTGAGGTTGAATTCGCTCTTCGAATGGTTGACCCATATGTTGTAGGCTTTGAGTCGTCTGAGTACTTGTATTACGATTTTGTCGTGCTCCTCCTGATTCTTTGCAAAGATCAGTATGTCGTCTAAGTAGATGACAACTTGGTGATCGAGCATGTCTCGGAATATGTCGTTCATGAATAGTTGGAAGTTTGCGGGGGCGTTGGTTAGACCGAAGGGCATGATGGTGTATTCATAGTGTCCGTACCGAGTCCTGAACACGGTTTTCCATTCATCTCTTTCGGCTATCCGTATGTTACTGTACCCTGATCTGAGGTTGATCTTACTAAAGATCTTGGCTCCTTAGACTCAGTCCATGATCTCGTTCAGGAGTGGCAGTGGGTATCGGTTTTTCACCGTCATTGCATTGAGGTTGCGGTAGTCGATGCACAACCTAAGGCTTCCATCTTTCTTCTTCATGTACATGACTGGAGCTCCCGCAGGTGACTTCAATGGTCTAATGTGATCCTTCTTGATGTTCTCATCAAGGTATTCGCAAAGTGCGTTGAGCTCGGTAGGTGACATTGTGTAGATCTTCTTGAATGGTGGTGTTTTTCCTGGAATTAGGTCTATGCGGAGGTCGTAATCTCACTTGGGCGGTAGCACTTGGGATTCCTTTTTGTCGAATATCTCCAAGTATCGATGGAACTGCGGGGGAACTACTTCAGCTGGTTCTTTCTTTGGTTTGGACTTGTCATCCTGCTCCGCGATCCTTGCCATGTGCGACTGTCCTGCTGCGATCTTGAGGGGGTTGAGTTGGTGTGACCAGAACACACCCAAGTCAACGGCATCCGCTGAGTGCTTTCTCCAAGCGTTCTCTGTGATGAAGGCAATGTTGAGGGCCCCTTTTTCTCTGATGGGGTTGCTCACTAGTGTTTCGAGGTTCTTCTTCGGCTTTCGCGGGGCTCTTGAGTCCACACCGTACGCATCCATATGTACTGGGAGGCAGTGTTGAGAGCAGTATCTTGATTTGAATACCATTCGATCTGCCGCATCGGTTGACCATTCTATCTCTGGTTGATGTTGCCTGATCCAAGTGAGGCCAATCACCACATCGTATCTTCCAATATCGGCGATGTGGAATTTTTGTGTGTTCTCGTGGTTTTCGACTTGAAGGATGCATTTAACTGCTTTATTGATTCCTTCTTTCTGGATAGGTTCTCCATTGATGGCATATGCTGGTCTCAGTGGTATTTCGAAGGTTGGTATTATGTGGTCGTGTACGAGTTGTTTATTAATGAAGGTGGATGACGCTCCAGGGTCGTATAGTGCCAGGATTGGGATCGTGTTTTTTCTGAACTTTAGTTTTGCTTCAAGCTCCAAGGGTGCTTCTGGGTCTTTTCTGATGTCAGGGGGTTGGTATTGACTATCAACGAGGGCGTTGGCCGTGATAGTGGTAGTGTGGGGGTAGTGGGGTACATCATAGGGAAAAGACTCGTGCATGGAACATAAAGCAGAAAAATAGTTCTTTGAGCATATTGGGACTGATGGTGACATGATGTCGCACCTCAGTCCCAGCCGTTTCCCTGGCGCTCAGTGCCGTCTCCTTGCTCGTCCCTCTGGGCATCAACTCCAGCGAAGGCCCTTCCAGCTGCTTCATCTGCTGCTCTCATCTCCGCAGCCCTTGCTTCCTGCCTCACTTCTCACCCTTCATCTCATGCAGGCTCAGCTCTTCAATCCAACCCAGCATTAACTGCCAGGGGCGCTGCCCTACAGTCTCTTGCAAAGTGGCCCATCTGTCCACAGCGCAAGCATGCTCCCGCCTGCCTCCTCCTTTGTTTCTCCACATCTGTTAGACGTCGGTGTCCTCCCTGATCGATTTCCATGGCGTTGGGATTGCAGGGGGCACCTTGACGTGGTTGTGGTCGATGCTGTTGTTGTTGTTGCTGTTGCTGCTGCCTGGGTTGTTGTGCTCGGTCTCGGAGAACCTGCTGTACGTATGGGTTGTTACCTGGGCGTTGCTGTTGGAGGGGAGGGAGAGCCTGTTGACGGGGCTGAACCGGTGCTGTTAGTTGAGGAGCTTGGCGACGCTCTTCTGCATGAGCCTCGAATAATTGGTTGTCTATCGTGATCGCCTCCTCTTGTATGTCGAGGAGTGTTGCGGCCTATCCTGAGGCGGCTTTGGCGAGCTTGATCTTAGTTTTGAGGCCGAGTTTGTATTGGGACTGCAGAGCTTGGTCATTCCAGGTAACATGGTGCGCATGCTTACTGAATTCCGCCATGTATGTGGCGGCTGACCCTGTCTGTCTTAGGTTCCGCAGCGCGGCTTCAGCTTTGGCTACCCGATCCGGATCTCCGAAGGTGTCTTCGAATGTGTCCTTGAATTTGACCCACGTGTCAATGGTGGGGGTAGCTGAGGACAGGTCCTTGATGATGATCAGGGACCACTTCTGGGCTTCCTCGCTTAAGTATCCAATGGTCCAATTCATCAAGTCTTGATTGCTTGTGAATTGTTGAGCAGACATCACGATATACTGCTCACAGGCGGTGATGAACTCATAAGCTCTGTCACCCCTCTTCTTCCCATCGTACTTCTCAGGTGTGGCTACCTTTGGACCCTTTGGGGGGAGCTGTGGGACTTGTCGATGTGTGATTGAGGGACCTGCTGGTGAAGGTTTCCCTTTGAATATGAATTGTATGTGGGTTGCTGGAGCTGGTGGTGCTGCAGGGGGAATGTTCATAGCGTTATTTACATTTGTTGTTAGATTGGCTACTTGGGTTGCCAATGCCGCGATCTGCGTGAGCAGTTGGTCGTAGGTAGGTGGTTGTGTTGCCATTGCTGGCGGTAGGACGATGGTTGGGATAAGTGGTGCTAGTGTGTAAGACGGGGCGATGTATGGTGAGGGGGATCGGATGATGCTTGGTGTGTCGCTATCTGAGTCGTGTTCGGAGGGGACTCGGTAGCGGTTCGTGTTGGCGTACTTGGGAGGTGTGGCTTTAATCCCACCTTGCTAGTGTTTCGAAGGTGGTGTGGACAAAGTGGATTCTTGTTTGTACGCCAAGTTCGACGTAGAGGTATGCTGGTTGGATGTTGCGGTCTATGAACACCAACCGTGCGAGTTGTTGATGTGTGGGAAAGTACAGAATGCAAACTTTGGGGTAGGGGTGATACTCTTGGATTACCCAGCTACCAGGTAGTACCCTCTTTACTCTCTCGAGGTCCTCATATTTGATGCCAAAGGTGATGATCTGGTTGTGGTATTCTGCCAGTCTGCGAGTGTTCTGTGTGTAGAGATTTGGTGTCTCTTTGTTGTGAAGGTTGTATCGTAGAACTGGCATGCAGTGGTTGTCGTGGAGCGGTGTTATGACGCAACGTAATGTCACGATGTGGACTGAGGGATAACCACTGGACGACACGCGAGGGGACTTGGGTGATGGCGAGCACTAGGAGCTCGATGGAGAGGACAAATGTAATGAATAAGAGAAGTCAAGGAGCACTAGGAGCTCAATGACTGTGAGTGGTAAGAGGAGGGAGAGGAGTACAATGGAGGAGATGATACAAGATGTTGCGTGAGGAATAAGTCCTCTACGCCTACCAGTATATATAGGAGTACATGAGTGGAGGATTACAAAGTTGACACGAGTACACTGTGTGGCGGTGTGGGAGAACACATTGGTAGAAGCGCAGGGCAGTGACAGGTGACCTCCTAGCCAAGAGAAGGGAAGATTAGATAAACAAGGGAAGTGCTGACCAAGCAAGACACATGACTAGAAAGAGTCTGAGGTAAAACCGAGAATAGTCCGAGGTATGTCCGATGTCTGAGTCATGGGAGAGTAGATGTGACCATAGCGTGAGAGCCTGTGTTGGGATTGGACTTAGGCGCGACGTAGTCGTGATAATAAGATGCTAGGGAACTTGTCCTCATTGAAGGTCACATCACATGAGATGATAAACTTGTTGGTATCAGGGTTGAAG
>WSTV01000928.1:0-10385 GCA_019632285.1 Tulasnella sp. 332
TGGGAATGTCTATTGTTCGAATGCTATGCTGGGCGAAACCTGGGCAAAACTGGGCGCTAAGGCAAACTACCTGACAGTGTAGCCCCAGACATATGCCCTCTTGGACATGTGTTTGGAGATAAGAATCCTATCTAGGCGAGATCGGGAACGTGTTCCATCCCCACTCTCTCTCGGCGAAGTCCATGTAAACATGTGTGTTACTGGGTTCTGTTCCCTCCACCCATCTTTGAGTTGGAGGTTATGCTGCATCTTCTGGAGCATGCCAGTTGATGCATCAGGTGGAAGTTTGTTAGACTGTCTGTCTATTGCTGCCTCAACATGGTTAAAATCCCCCATAAGTATTGTGGGTTTTCTTGTTAATAGTTTATCCTCGAGCTTCTGGTAGAAGCTGAGGGCTGCGTTCAGGTCATTGGGAGCATAAATGTTCACCATCGATATTTCTTCAGAGTCTTTCCACTTAAAGTTTAGCCTCTGCACTCTTCCTTCCACCAATATTTCATTGGTGAAGGTGGCTTTTCCATTGCTTACTTTAACCTTATCTTTAAGGACAAGTATCATGGTCCCAGCCGAGTGGCTGGTTCCTGGGTTGGGGAAGGCCCAGACTTTTTCATCTGACGCTTCCAGGTCCTGCATGGCCTTGGTAGACTCGTAGGTTTCCTGTAGGGATAGAATACCCCATTTGCATCGCTTCATAAGCCTCACAACTTGAACAAGCTTATTCCCTGTATCCGTTCCTCCATAGTTTTGAGATCTCACCCCTGAACTATGAATTCCCCGGATATTCAGGGAGGCTATCCCCAGCGAAGCATGTTGCCTTGCTAGGGTACAGCCTGGTTTAAAGCCAGAATTGTGGGGTTTAGCCACACAGCCCTGCCGGTTCCCCTAAGGGGGGCTTATCAGGGCGCTTCTCTCTGACTGGCCATCAGGAGACGTGGGTTTCTCTTGGTGGGCCGGTAACACCTGCGGAGATCCCGTCACAGGCGAACCCTCCTTTGCTGTGTGTGGTGTCTTCATTGGTGTTGTTGTTGGTTTGGTTGGTGCTGGGCACCTAGGCAACCCAGTCCCTTGGACTGTTTCAACAGTCGCGCATACTTCATTTCTTATCATGACTCTGCATCTTGTTTGTTGAAGGCGTTTTTATCCTCTGACTTGGCTCCAAGGTGCTGTTGAGTCACACCAAGTTATCATAGTTTTGTCATATTGATTTTGTACTAAGGGCCTATTACAGCATATGAACGCATTACAGGGTATCACTACTCTAGGTGTGATTCTAGAGTTTAGAGTTCAGTTCAGGGTTTAGGCCTTGCCCTTCCCCTTAGAGTCTTTTCCTTTTATGATCTTCTGTTTCTCGGTGACCTCAAAAGTGTCCACTACGCTCCACGTGAGTGCCTTAAACCCATTAGGCATCTTCATGCTCGGCAGTACCCCAGGGACTACCCACCACGTGCAGTTCTCCCGAGGGTGGGAGAATGACATGCAGGCCGTGCAGTACGGCAGGGTCTCGACCATTATGTCACCCCTCGCCACATACAAACCTGCCAAGGAAGGTTCCTTCCATTCCTGCAGTTTGTCACGACTATGTCCTGCCTTTAAGTACAACTCGAACACGGGCTCTTACCTTATAGCCACATTCGACTATCCCACGGAACGGACCTCGGATATATCTCGGACTAATGTTAAATTAACCTCAAACTAACTTCTATCATGTGTCTCTCTTGGTCAGCAGTCTTCTCTTCTATTCCCTCACTGTCCCTATGCTTCTCTCGGCTAGGAGGTCACCTGTCACTGCCCCGCGATTCTATCCTCGTGTTCTCCCACACCGCCGCGCAGTGTACTCGTGTTATGTTTGTAAGCCTCCACTCTTGTATCTCTATTTATACTGATAGGCGTAGAGGACTTATTCCTCACGCAACGTCTTGAATCCCCTCCTCTCTTGTACTCTCCTATCATCCCTCCTCTATACACTATTGAGCTCCTAGTGCTCCTTAGCGTCTCTCTATTCATTACCATTGTCCTCTCCATCGAGCTCTTAGTGCTCGTCGTCGTCCAGCGGTCTCCTCAGCTACCTCATCGTGATATTACGTTGCGTCCACACACCGCTCCACGACATTTCATGCCAGCACTCCACTACAACCTTAGGAACAAAGAAACACCCAACCTATACACCCCTAACATCAGCGGACTCGCTCAAGACAGCAACCGCATCGTTGCCTTCGCCATCGACCAAGTAGACCTCGAAAGGGTCAAAAGAGTACTCCCAGGCAGTTGGACGCTTCGTGAGTATCACCCTCACCCAATAGTCTGCATCCCTTATTACCCAAAGCGCCAGCAACTCGCTCGGATCATACACATCGACCCCACTATCTGCCCCGCCTACGTACAAGTTGAACTAGGCGTGCAGACCAAACTACACATCAACCACACCACCTTCGAAGCCCTTGCCAGGTGGGACTAATCAGTCACGCCTCCCAAGCGAATCAGGACGTATCGCGATCGAGTCCCATCGGAACACGACTCGGACAGCGAAACACATAGCGTCATCCGCTCCCCATCCCCTTACATCCATCCGATCCAACCACTAGCACCGCATATCCCAACTATCGCACTACCCCCAGCCATGGCGACTCAACCGCCAACCTACGACCAACTTCTAGCAACAATCGCAGCGCTAGCCACTCAGGTGGCCAGCCTCACAACAAACGTAAACAACCTCACCAACCGTCCCCAACAACCGGCTGTGGCACCCGCCATCGCCACCCACACGCAGTACATCTTCACTGGCCAACCCACCAATCCAGGGCCATCGATAACTACCCGACAGGTCGCCCAACTACCACCAAAGGGACCAAAGGTGGCAGTTCCCGAAAAATACGATGGAAGGAAAAGGGGCGACAAGGCCTATGAATTCATCGCGGCCTGCGAACAATACATAGTGATGTCCGCACAACAATTCGCCTCCGATCTCGACCTCATCAACTGGTCGATCGGTTACCTCACCGACGAGGCACAAAAATGGTCGCTGATCGTAATCAAGGATCTCTCCTCCGCCGCCCCTACCATCGATACGTGGGGAAAGTTCAAACAAACTTTCGAGCACGCGTTCGGCGACCCAGACAGGGAAGCCAAGGCCGAGGCAGCCTTAAGGAACCTTCGACAAACAAGTTCGGCCGCGACGTACACAGCCGAATTCAGCAAGTACGCGCACCATGTGACTTGGAACGATCAAGCCCTAATGTCGCAGTACAAGCTCGGGTTGAAGGCCGAGATCAAGCTCGCGAAGGCGGCCACAGGGTGGGCGAACAACCTCTTAGACCTCCAGGAGGAGGCCATCACAATCGACAATCGGTTGTTCGAAGCCCACGCAGAAGAACGTCGCCAACATCCGCGCCCGAACGGCCCTCCCCAACAACCCCGTCCTCAGAACCCACAGCCACTCCAACCACCACGAAACACGAACCCCTACCTCCAACAAGTGCTGAGAGATTGCGCACAGCAACGCCCTCCTCAACAACAACAACAACAACAACAACAACAACAGCATCGACAGCAGCCACGTCAAGGCGCCCCCAGGGATCCCAACGCTATGGAGATCGACCAAGGAGGACGCCGACGTCTAACGGATGCGGAAAAACAGAGGAGGAGGCAAGCTGGAGCTTGTTTGAGGTGCGGACAAATGGGGCACTTCGCGAGAGATTGTAGGGCAGCACCCCTGGCAGTAAATGCCGGGTTGGATCGACGAGCTGAGCCTGCACAAGAAGAAGGACGCGAAGCAAGGCAGGAGGTTAGGGCGGAAGAGATGAGGGCCGCGGATGAAGCAGCCGGAAGAGCCTTCGCCGGAGCAGATGCACAGAGGGACGAGCAGGATGGAGGCGCAGAGCGCCAGGGAAACGGATGGGACTGAGGTGCGACATTGCGTCACCGTCAGTCCCTATATGCTCAAAGAACTTTTTTTCTCTTTTATGTTCCATGCCCGAGTCTTTTTATGATGTACCAACCCCCCACACTACCACTATCACGGCCAACGCCCTAGTCGATAGACAATTCATCCCCTCGAACATCAGAAAAGACCCCGAAGCACCTCTGGAACTAGAAGCAGAACTAAGGTTCGAACAAAACGCAATCCCCATCCTAGCCCTATACGATCCTGGAGCATCGTCCACTTTCATTAATAAGTCCCTGGTGGACGAACACCAAATCCCCACATTTGAAATACCCTCGAGACCCGCCTACGCGATCAATGGAGAACCGATTCAAGATGGAGGAATCAATTGAGCAGTTAAGTGCAACCTCCAGATCGAAAACCACAATAACAAGCAGAAGTTCCACGTGGCAGATATCGGAAGATACGACGTGGTGATCGGATTGACATGGATTCAGGAACACCAACCCGAAATTGAATGGTCGATCGATGCAGCAGATCGAATGGTGTTTAAGTCAAGACACTGTTCGCAACACTGCCTCCCTAACCACATTGACGCGTACGGCGTGGACTCGAGAGCTCCACGATTGCCGAAGAAGAATCAGGAACTACGCAGGAATCTGGAGACCTTGGTTAGCAAACCAACTCCATCGAAGGAAGAAAGATTTGATATTGCCTTTATCACCGAGAATGCTTGGAAGAAGCAAGCGGAAGATGCCCTTGAAGTTGGTGCGTTCTGGCCGCACAAACTGAACCCCCTCGAGATCGCAGCAGGACAGTCGCACGCGGCCAGGATCGCGGAGCAGGATGACAAGTCCAAACCCAAGAAAGAACCGGCAGAAGCCGTTCCTCCCCAGTTCCACCGATACTTGGAAATCTTCGATAAGAAAGAATCACAAGTCCTACCACCCGCGCGCGACTACGACCTCCGCATAGACCTACTGCCCGGAAAAACTCCCCCGTTCAAGAAGATATACACCATGTTGCCCACCGAGCTCAACGCCCTTCGAGAATACCTAGACGAAAACTTGAAAAAGGGCCATGTCCGACCCTCCAGGTCACCGGCCGGAGCACCAGTCATGTACATGAAGAAAAAAGATGGTAGCCTAAGGCTATGCGTGGATTACCGAGACCTCAATGCCATGACGGTGAAGAATCGATACCCGTTACCGCTCCCAAACGAAATTATGGACTGAGTCCAAGGAGCGAAGATATTCAGTAAAATCGACTTGAGATCGGGATACAGCAACGTCAGGATAGCAGAGGGCGACGAATGGAAGACAGCTTTCCGAACCCGATACGGTCACTACGAGTACACCGTCATGCCATTTGGGCTTACGAACGCACCAGCGAACTTCCAGCTATTCATGAACGACATCTTCAGAGATATGCTCGACCACCAGGTCGTCATCTACCTGGACGACATCCTCATCTTCGCAAAGACACAAGAAGAACACGATGCAATCGTCATGGAAGTCCTGAAGAGATTGAAAGCCAACAACGTGTGGGCAAACCACTCAAAGAGCGAGTTCAACCTAACAGAAATCGAGTACCTGGGATTCATCATCAACGGAGTAACGATGAGAATGGATAAAGCGAAGATCGCCGCGATCGAAGAATGGCTGATTCCTAAGAACGTCCATGACATTCAAGTCTTCCTAGGATTCGCCAACTTCTATCGACGATTCATACAAGGATACTCAAAGATCGCACGACCAATGATGGATCTGTTGAAGAAGAACGAGAAGTTCGTATGGGGAAGAAAACAACAGGAATCGTTGGAAGCATTCAAAAAGGCGTTTACGTCGTCACCAGTGCTTGCATTCCCAGACTTCGAGAAACCCTACGTCGTAGAAACCGACTCATCAGTATTCGCTCGAGGAGCGATCCTGTCGCAAAAAGGCGAAGATGGGAAGTTACATCCCATCGCCTACGCATCGAAGTCTCTATCGCCCGCGGAAAGAAACTACGACGTCTACGACCTAGAACTGCTCGCGATCTACGAAGCCTTCAGGGATTGGAGACAATACCTCGAGGGGGCAAATGGTCAAACAACAGTAATAACCGACCACGCCAACTTGGAAACCTTCATGACAACGAAGGAACCCTCGAGGAGACAAGCCAGATGGAGTCTATTCCTGGCAGGATTCGATTTCAAGATCATCTATCGACCGGGAGTAAAGGCGAGACCCGATCCCCTATCCAGAAGGCCAGACCACCAGCCAAAGGGGGAAGAAGAGAATTTCAAATCAATTCTCAAAAAGTCAAACTTCGAAATCAACGCCACGACATTCTCAGACAAGGAGTTCGTCGAGCAAATTAGAAGCGAGCTGGACAAAGACAAATCTATGTCTGCTGTCCTGGCCTTCTTACGAGCAAACGAAGCAGGAACCCTGGCAAAGATCAAAGAAAAGATGAGCGATTACTGTCTGGTAGATGAGATACTCATGTACAAGGGGAAGATCTACGTCCCACAGAACTACACGATACGAAAAGACATCGTCGAGTCAAGACACGATGCGATTACAGCAGGGCACCCAGGTAGAGCCAAGACGCTCGAACTAGTATCCAGGAACTACTGGTGGCCCTTGATGACGAAGTTCGTAAACGAATACGTGGACCACTGCGACAACTGCCTACGAACGAAAGTGATCAACCAGAAACCGCAGGGGCCCCTGCAACCATTAGAGGCCCCTGAAGGGCGATGGACTGACATCACGTACGACTTCATAGTGAAACTCCCCACGACCAAGCGAAAGAACGATTCAATACTCGTGGTAGTGGACAGGTTCACCAAAAGGGCTCACTTTATCGCAACTAAGGAGAGCTCGTCAGCCCAAGACACCGCGAGAATGTTCCTGGAGAACGTATGGAAACATCATGGAACCCCCCTGCGAACCGTATCGGATCGAGGCGCGACCTTCAACTCGGAATTCATGAAGAGGCTATACGAGCTGATCGGCGTCAAACCCAACTTCTCGACTGCGTACCACCCACAGACAGACGGACAGTCGGAAAGAATCAACTCGCTACTGGAACAGTACCTCCGATTGTACGTAAACTACTGACAGAACGACTGGGACGAATGGCTGGCTGTAGCCGAATTCCAGTACAATAACGCCACGAGCTCGTCCACAGGAGTCACTCCGTTCTACGCAGACCAAGGAAGACACCCAGTGATCACCCCTCAGACCTTTAACGAAACAAAGGTCCCAGCAGCGGAAGAAATGGCAAAGAGGATCAAAGAAATCGGGGAAGAAGTAAAGGCAATGTTGAGAAAGGCGGAAGAGAAACATAGGACCTTCTATGACATCCACACGCAACAGGCGACTCCGCATCAAGTCGGGGATCGTGTATGGCTGAGCCGAAAGGACAGCATCACCGGAACCGAGGCGATTAAGACATCGAGACCCTCAGCGAAGCTGGAGCATAGAAGGTTCGGACCTTATGAGGTACTAGAGAAGGTAGGAAGGTCAGCCTATCGATTGAAGCTCCCGGAAACGTTGAAGATACATCCCGTATTCCATGTGTCGCGACTCACCGCAACATCGAGGGACCTGATCGAAGGACGAAGGACGTCACCTCCACCTCCCGTGCAGAATGAGTTAGGAGAAGAAGAATACGAAGTGGAACGAATCTTGGACTCACGATGGAACCGAACAAGATTCCAGTACCTTGTACAATGGAAAGGCTATGACGCATCGGAGAACTCATGGAACTACCTCGAAGACACTGGCAACGCAGACGACGCGATCAAAGAGTTCCATGAAGCGAATCCTGACAGACCACACCCACGAAGGTTGCGTCGCGCTCCCTCAGGCAATCGCGCTCAGCAACCTTAGAGGGGGCAACTGTCACGACTACGTCCTGCCTCTAAGTACAACTCGAACACGGGCTCTTACCTTATAGCCACATTCGACTATCCCACGGAACGGACCTCGGATATATCTCGGACTAATGTTGGATTAACCTCGGACTAACTTCTATCATGTGTCTCTCTTGGTCAGCAGTCTTCTCTTCTATTCCCTCACTGTCCCTACGCTTCTCTCGGCTAGGAGGTCACCTGTCACTGCCCCGCGATTCTATCCTCGTGTTCTCCCACACCGCCGTGCAGTGTACTCGTGTTATGTTTGTAAGCCTCCACTCTTGTATCTCTATTTATACTGATAGGCGTAGAGGACTTATTCCTCACGCAACGTCTTGAATCCCCTCCTCTCTTGTACTCTCCTATCATCCCTCCTCTATACACTATTGAGCTCCTAGTGCTCCTTAGCGTCTCTCTATTCATTACCATTGTCCTCTCCATCGAGCTCTTAGTGCTCGTCGTCGTCCAGCGGTCTCCTCAGCTACCTCATCGTGACACAGTTTCTCGAAATCTGGAGTGAACGACACCCTCCACTTGAGGGTGCGTGCCTCCCCAGGTACTTCCTGCGCCTTCCTCCTCGGGTCTCTAACCTTCGGTGGCGTCCAATCGAGTTTGGCGAAGCGTAGGGACTTGGGTACCTTCTTCTCCTTGTCCTTCCACTCGATTATGTCCTTCAGGGTTACTTCCAAACCCAACAGGAACTCAGCCTCGTGTGGTGGTGCGTTGACAAAGTCTAACACTACGTGATTGCCCCATGACTTCTGGTCGTGTATCCAGAAAGCGAGGTCAGCCTCTTTGTGAGAGAAGGCGAAGGCTGGTACTGCGGCCAGGCAACGTCGAGCGTTGTGGTCGATGCAGAAAAGGGGGATGTGGGAAGATGTCTTCCCGTTCGTCCTTGTCATTAGGTGGATGATGTAGTCCTGCCTAGAGAAATCAGGTACTGCCTTCGTGTCCTCAATGTGCTGCAGGGCGGCCATGAAGTGGTTCACATTGTCCTGGGTAGGTTGCGGGTGGTTGTGAATGGAGATCCACACCCAGGCTGCCTGGCTAGCGTTGGCGGCCATGAAGGTCGCTTTTTGCGTTGGTTTGTTGCGAACCATTGCCATAATGCGTGGATGCGGCATGTATCTGTCGGCGTGGTTTTGCTTCATCGGCTTGATGAAGCGAAGCGACCCGGTCATTGGTTTCTTCGTCTGGAAGTTAAATTTGGCATCGAAGTCTTCTTCGGCTTTTTGCGCTGCGGCCAGGGCAGCCTTTTCTTTGGCTGCGTCCTCCTCTGACTTTGTGACCTTCGCGGCACCCGCGTTCGTCTTGCCAAACTTGACACCGCACCCCGGTATGAACGGGGATGGGCCTACGACTTCATGCGTCCTCTTCGTCGGGCGTTTGGGGGTAAGGATCTTGCCGGATTCGATGATCGAGGCCTGTATCTTGTTACGGTGCGGTTGGTCCTTGGGCGGGACTTCGATCACTTCTTCGGTGAGGTGGCGGGTGTCTGCCGCCTCCGCGTTACGTCTCCGTCGCGGCGCCGGGGTGGGCGATGCTGGGATATCATCCATCGAGTCGTCCTCCGCTTCCGCGGGGGTTGGCCAGACTTTTTCCATCGGTACTACCTCGGGCTCTACAACTGAGGCGAGGAGGGCAGTGGTAGCTTGTGCGAACGGCGAGGCCGAATTCTCAAGGTGGTCTAAGAAGCTGCGGACAGCAGGTCCTGGGGCAGAGCCATCGGCGAAGTTTCGGGCGGCTTCACTATGATGCGACATGGTTGAGTGATCAGATACATGTGGTATGTTGTTCAGTTCGTGCTTTCTGTGATGTGGATATTCTCCTGGTCATCTTTATAGCCCTTGTCGCTGTCGCAGTTAAGGTTTCTGGGCTCTTTTTTGGGTAGCTCTCAGCTAGGCATAAGGTTTCATGAGTTTCAGGCGTCATCAGGTCTGGAATTCGTCGTTGGCAGAAGGTTCATGTGGGGAACCGCGAGCCAGCACAGCATTGTTATCGCGAGGTGACCATGCTTTTGCAATGAGGTGGCGCCCTCCGTGGTCGGAGGAGGGGGAGTAGTCGTTGCCCGACACTAGGAGACATCTTGCAGGTGTGGGCATACATTCGCAAGTCATTCAAGCATGATTTTACAAGTGCATATCATTATTTCGGCTTGGTGCCGCATTTTAATGATTCTTCGCTCCCTATCCGGGTGATTGGGGTTACGACTTCCATCGGCGGCAGCATATTGCTGGCTTCAGGGCTTCAACTAAGGTGGTAACTGTAGGGCTACACCTTTGGTTGGTAGGAGGACGTTGGCATAGGCCGCTGTCTCATCCTCTTGGGGTGGTTTCCAGGTCGGTGTGATAGGAGCGGTCCAGGTCGAAACGACCTGGCGCTAGCCCTCTCCATCACCGGCCCTTCTGCCTACTCCGTGGTTTGCGTATCGAGGTTAGCCCTACGCTAGCGCGTATGGTTTCACCCCCTCACCACTGTGAGGTCCTCGACGCCGACTTCGGGGGGGATTTACAAAGATCCTTGCGGGTTTTCGCTGGTCTCGATTATCGTCCTTAAACATAGCCATAACATAGGCCAGAACGGAGACGTCATCCACATGTC
>WSTV01000929.1:0-10371 GCA_019632285.1 Tulasnella sp. 332
GTTCGCGGTATCGTCAGACTCGAAGACAGGATAAAAGACGACGGAGATATCACCCACGCCCTTAAGATAATCCATGATATCCTTCTGGACACCCGCGGGCTGCCCTTCGACTCTACCTTCCATAGCTCGCTCATTCGCTCAGTACTCCCTATCTTCGACCGAGCGTTGAGTTCTACCTCAAACAGGGTCGTGGCAGGCGCGTATCGGTTGCTGAGGGTGATTAGCAAAACCTCTTGGGCATGGGTCGATAGCCCCAGGTGTAATCCGCCGCTCATCATCAGAGTTGAACTTGGGCCTGCTGTTCTATGAAGCTTAAGCCAGGATTCACAGCGTAAAGTTGCTTTGGGAGGAAAACCAGACAATACAGAGCGCTGGAACCCAGAGGGTGTCCAGGATCTGGTCTGCTGGCTGGCCGCTTCAATCCGCTCCGAGCCATTGTCAGCCCAATCGCTCGATAGGTCCGCGGTAGTGTCCTTATTTATTTCTGACCCTGTGGGACTCTTCCGAGGAGTAGAACGCTACAACTACAAGTGGAGCGTGGCGTATCTCTTCTTAAGCAGATGGTACAGAACTCTGCACGCGTGGAGAGCTTCTCCGATGTGGAGGATCACACATGGGAACCTGCCGTGTGTGATGACGTGCTGGACACCTTACCAGCTTATGCTTCTACACAGCTCGTACACAGCCCCTCACAACCTAGCAATTGGGAGGTATTCACGCTCTTCTTTGCCTTCGACCTTGATGCCTTCGTCCTTCGATCGGCTGCTGCACTCTCCTTTTGATTGGATCGCGCGAGCGGCGCATTGATAGGAGAAGTCAAGATATGGGAGCGAGGCAAGAAGAAGTTCAGCGATGCAGAAACTCAGGTATGGAACACGACGACGCCAGCATTGGAGAAAGCACAGGCAGCGTATCATAGTGTAGTACCAGCTGAAGATGAGAGCTTGCAATACATGAACAGTATTGGTTGGCAGAAGTTTTGTATAAGGAATCTGTCCCTACCGATTACTGCTCTGCACCCCCCCCCCCTTGCTCAGTCATATCTGTTCAGCCTGCGACTTGACGTGCTTGAAAGTGAATAGTAAGCTCCGCTTGATAGTACCATCATATACTTCAGACCCTGAGCAACCCGGGAGACGATGGTTTTTCCTGCCTCCAACTGCGTGGAGTGGGCCCTGCTAATGCTTGTGGTTGACATTTTATAGATGATAAGCGCTAGCAGTTAACGTACATGCAGGTACCCTTCCTATACTGACGTAGCACCTTACCAACGCGACACATTTAGTGGTGGTGGCGTCTCGAGGCGTGTTAAACGAAGTATCGTATCTGATACTGTGCAACGCCTAATACAGGTCGTGGCGAGTATCCCAGTGTTTCTCACAAGAGACACCATGCTCGCGCATTACAAATGAAGCATTATCACAGCAAGAAATTACCCACGCATCTCATTTCCTATCCGCCAAGATCCATTTCTGCGCCTCTTTAGCAGCCTCCTCCTCCTCCTCCTTTGTCATCTTCTGACGTCTCATAGGGACACCCAACCCTTCATACACAGCCTTCCTCTCTTCGATCCGCCCCAACCACTTCTTGAGGTTCGGGAAATCCCTCTCGAGCTCTTCTTCGGTGACCCCGGCCCATGCGTGTCCTCGAACCCAAGGGAATCCGTTTATGTCCGCGATGCTGTACTTGCCACGGCCTGTGCCGGCGAGGTAATCCCGAGAAGAGAGACGGGATTCGAGAACAGAGTAGAGGCGTTTGGTCTCGGTGATGTATCGGTTGATTCCATATGGGCTTTGGTGGATAGTGAATGTTAGGTTTTCGGTGTGCGAAAGTTGAGAGGGCAGGACAGGGGGTGCACTTACATTTTCTCGGGAGCGTAACGGAGAAAATGGTTGGCTTGGCCTTGCATCAGGCCGACACCTCCGTGGATGAAGAAAATCCATTGGAGGGCCTCGGAGTAGTCATTAGCGTCCTTGACTGGGTCGAAGCTATAACGAGATAGGATAAATGAATATAAGGCAACACCTTCTTTCCTTTGGAGGGATGCTTTGGAGAACTTACGAGAACTTGAACTCCGGATCGTAGTGTTGAGTGAGATACAGTGTAATTGCAGCCTAGAAAGGCCAAGGGAGGTTGATGTCAATTACACAAACCCATTAGTCAATGGTGCAAGGGAACCGCTCCTTGACGCACCGTTTCAAAGACCTTAAAATCACCTCGAGTTTCGTCGACAATGGCAGGGATACGTCCATTGGGATTGATCTCCAAGAACCAAGGCTCCTTCTGCTCGTTTTTCTGGAAGTCCAGTGTCTTCGTCGTGTACTCGAGCCCATAAGCGGCTTTCAGTTCCTCGAGTAGGACACTGAAAAATTGCACATTCAATATATATTAGTTCAATCGTGGAGGTATCAATCCATTCCAATCATGGAGATGTATGCACCTAACTTTGTAGCCGTTCGGCGTACCCTGTGTGTACAATTTGATCTTGGGAGTGACTGTAGACATGGCGGAGGTCAAGAGCTGGCGATGAGTATGTTGTGAGGGAAGATGGTGTTGGAGGAGGCGGAGACGGGGTGCAGCGTTGGCAGTGATGCGTGGGGTAGGAAAGGGAAAACGGTGCATGTTATAAATATATTAGGAAGGGTATGAGTGATGGAAGGAAGTGTTCTCTGATATCGATGGATGACTGAGCCTTCTAGATCATTCACTCTGATGTCTCACCTTGGTCATTCCATTTTGGATGAGGTGGAGGGTCATTACTCATCAGGGGTTTGGTTCTCTTTCTTACGTCAGCTCAAACGCAACGTCCCTCGCTGAAGGCTGAGCCACCTGATCATGGATCATGAGCCAAGATCGAAGCAATAGCATTGAGTTCAAGATACGGTCATCTCCGGACCTTATCTATAACACTGATATCCAACCAATAGCAACGCATACTACGCTTGAGGCCCCCTCCCCCCACTTCGACCCATAGATGTCTTGCAGGATGATTCAACAGGGCTAAGCTAGAATTATTAGTCTCTATGTGCGTCAGTATCTAGTATAATCTTTCAATGGAGTAGCAAATCGATTCCTCTCGAATTCTAAGTCCTGCCCATTGCCATCAGCCTGTCATCTCACTGGATTCGAAGTTCTTCCTTCATTTAGAAAATCGGCCTTGATCACAACATCATATGAGAAGAAGTGCTGCAGGCTTCATCCATTCCTCTGAATCTCCACCAGCTTGTACCGACATCATGAAGGGCAAGACCAGCATGGCGATACACACGACGAGCACCATCCCACCACGGCGCATAGGTCCTGCTGTGACACGACTTGTCCACGTATTGGATGATAAGTTCGCATTTTTCGTCTAGTTTCACGGCCAAGGCTGTCCTGGGGTCCCTCAGGAAGGCTTGTTCGATGACCGAGAATGTTACCTGGAACAAGAGTTGGACTAAGTCAAGCACGAGATCGGCCGAGGAGGCGCGGCACATGAACCCTCGCATGTATCCGGCGAGCGTATCCCAGTCCATATCAGACATCGTCACTGGAGTTACGCCACGAGATCCCGGATTTGGAGTGGGCGCGTGAGCCAAGGGATCCTATGTTGGGCACTGTGTATGATCGGCTTGAATCGTGCCGAGGTGTAGGAGTCCGACGAACAACAGCGCTACATCCCAGGGCCAATCCTGTGTCTCAACTCCTAGGAGGTTGACCCCCCGCGGCATTGTTGGCCTATGACCGTCCATGTCAGTCATCCCTTCTATCGTGCTGCGGACAATGATTATTGATCCATCGGCATCATCAACCGTCCAACCACTGTCATCCCATCCACTGGTGACTGTGTGTACGCCTGTACGGCGTACGAGAACAGCGAACCTGCGCCTGCCTCCTTAAACCCAACCGCCAGAGTGGAGTCCTGCCTTAGTGAATCTGCCAACCACTTCAGTATATGGGAGTAAGCGAAGATTTCTTGTCGCTCGACGTCCTTTTTTCATCTTGCTTGAGTTCACGTGCCTAGAAAATCGACAGAAGCTTCTGATGATCGCCCATCCTAACTTGGCCCCAATGACTACGAGCGGTACTGTACTGCCGACGTGGATGGTGCTGGCAACATAGTTTAGGAGCTCCCATGTTTCATCCGCCAGTGGTGCATCGCCCTCATCAGATAGCGATAAAGCAGTCACGAGAGCGGGCGAGACGGATGGATGGACGAGGAGGTGCTGTGGGGTCAGAACACCCAAGATCCCTGGAACGTTCACAGGTATGACGCCGAGAGCACTGATCAAGTGACGTAACTCGGAGACGTTCATTGTCAGATGTCTCTCGATCTCCAAGGTGACCAACGCGTGTGCCAACGCTGGACTCTCAGGTCGGGCCCACCGGAGCCCACGATCATGGTCCGCGACCAATCCGCCCGAGATGTAACCAACGAGGAGCTACAATACATACTTCCACAGTTCATATTTGAAATCTACAAGAGAGCGCGGAGAGAGCTGTTGGCGAGCTTGTCGCCCTGGCTGTGGTACCGAAGGCGAAAGATTATTCGGAGGCGCCGACGAAAGCTTCGAAGAGCAAGCCAAGGCTATGCAGCCCGGCGACGAATACATTCGGTACATAGTCGTCCGGGAGCGCGAGGAGATCAGCTAAGCCAGATTCCTGGTGGGGTTCTCTACAACGCCTTGTGAATGCAACGGCAGACTTAACGCTGGATACAGGGGGGATAGTTCCGGCCTGGCCTGGGTATTGGTGGAGCGACTGGTGTCAGATCGATTGGCCTGTCCAGAGGTGGCGTACTGCAGCTAAAGCCATTGAGTTTGTTTGAGTAAGATCGAAGCAAGTGTCGACCCTTGCCCCAAGTCACGGTGATGTAGTATTCATGGGCTCGCAACGTTTGCTCATTTCAGCCCTCATAGTTCGCCTGGTGTTTGGAGAAGGGAGCGAAAACAAGGGTTTGAGCATCGTTCCTCCTCATAAAAAGATGATTTGATAGGCGTCTGACTAACCCGGTGCGAGCCATCCACACGTCATCAACGAACTGATCCCAATCCCCGACTTCTCCGAGCTGTATTGTAATCTCTTGACGCATAGCGATAGCGGAAAAAGAAAGAGATTTCCAGGTCTGCAATCCCGTAATCGTGAAGATCAATCGAGCCGGATAGCTTCAGGAACGTGGACAGCAGAACCCCGGTGGTGCGACAAAGAGCACCTGGAGGCGTGATCGGAGCAATTGAGTTGACCTTCTCACTAGCCGAGCTGGAGAACTGTACTTGCGTATTGCTGCAGAGAGCCGCCCCCGCTCTCCTGACCTCGGCACTCTTGTTGACGATCCTAAATCGCGCGCACAACCCTTGGAGAGCATCATGTATCAGATACAACTCTCGTCTACCTTCGCTCTCCTCTCCAGAAGCATCAGGCCAGATGACATTGACAATCCTCCGCATCACTCCATAGCACCACTTCGGATCCGAGCTGAGCACGTGCCCTACAGCTCCTGCCAAAACCAGCACGGTTGTCGTCTCCTGTTTAGTATCCACCCGTCCTCGAAAGTTCACGTTGTCGGTCCGTTGTAAGGTTGTCATGGCGTTGCGATATTGAATGGCCAGGCGGGGGAGGTAAGTGCTTCTGGCAAGGATTCTGATGGCCTCGCGAGGGTGAGAGATGGTTGGGATGTTCTCTGCTATAGATCGAAGGTCCACGTCTTCGTAGGTGGCTTCCAGCAACCAGCTGATCGCCTGTGCGTAGAGGACCTCTTTCTGAAGCGCCATAGAAGAATCGTCTGAGGACTGAGCGTATATTGGAGGAGTTGGTGGTGGCGATCTCATCAAACCACGTCTTTCTAACTATTGGGCCACTTGGACCCATACGGAGTTCTGGCTGATGACGCGCTTAGTTGATGAGGACCATGACCGAATTCTCTGATGTAAGGGGCGAAGCTGCACAAATGCCTTTCGAGAGGCCTTCCGAGCTAATGGGACGAGTGTGAGCTATGTCTGACGTAAACGGCTGGGTACGGATGTTTGGAAGGGGCATTTGGGATCGATCACAGCGGCAACCACTGTAAGCCGTACCAGAAGGCCCCAAAGGCAAAGAACACCAGGACAACCAATGCGACGGGGAGACTGACGGCCCAGAGAAAGTCGACCAGTGCCACGAAGAAGAGAGCGAGCGAGATGAGGAGGAGAGTCGGGAGGAATTCCACAACAGGTTGAAATCCCCAGGCCTCAGCGCCTAGGAACTTCTCCGCCCATCTGAGGGACTGAGTTCCTAGCGAGCCAGTCCGGCCAGTTCGATCGTAAATGACCAGCCATTGTTTTGCGAGCACAGCTCCAGTAGCGGCGAGTAGGCCGATGCAGAGACCAGCGAAGAACGTGCAGTCCTGGCGGATTGCCGCATTAGCCACAGTGAGGGACTGGTTGGGGTCGGTGGAGAGGAGGGTGCCGTTGTCGGCATGGCTCACGAGGAGTCTAAGGAGTGTGTTGGTTTCGTCTGAGGGATTTACAGTAGGAATGATGGGGTCTCCACAACAGTAGCAGTGATCAAAAATCGCTTCAGACGCGCGTTTTGGCGCGCCGTTTTGGTGGTTTCAAAACGACAGGCGATCCATCCCAGTTGAAAAGAAAGGGGGGTCCGTCGAAGTGGCTGCAAAACCGCTTCAACCGCTTCAGATTTCGTTTCCGTCTGCGCTTCACAAGTTAACGAGCAGATTATATCTAAACTTCCTTACTTACATCTTATTTTTTCCATACATCCCTCTCAACAGTATTCATATATGCCATAGTCCATGCTAAAAATCCTGAAACGGGTACTATACAGTCAGCTCCAGACCTATATAAGACAAGTCCAACCAGATCCAAGCTGAGAGCTAAGCCGTCCAAGGAGCATCTAAGAAGGCATGTTCCAAGCAGGACGTGGATGAAGAAAAGCCTGGGCCATATTTCATACAGGGCTAGCGGCAGAAAAGTGAGGCGGTGGGACCGGTAGTTGAAAACGGCCAGTCAAACTTCGTCCCCACGAACAAACATCCAAACAATCTATTATATGCACCTGGATGAATAGCATTGAGTAACCTTAAGATAGACGACCCTACTTTTGCCCTGTCTTAGATCCGCATGATTACAATGAATGGGGGAAAGTCATGTCAGTGCGACCAGGGTTTCGGTGGCGAGCCTGGGTATCTCCGGCAGCCGTCACTACCTGGTGTACAGAAAAAGAAAAGCACCTCTATACGTCGTACAAGAGCGCTCAAACAGACAAGACAATAGCACCGCGCTAACAGTGTATCATTCAAACTGTAGTATGGTCGGACTGATGCCCCGGACTCCGCCCAAGTGTCCGGATAGCCATACTCTGTTCCCGCAACCAGGTTCAAGTCCACCTTATCCTCAGACCAGATCACTCCATCCGCCAACAGTAAGCCATGCATGATGTACAGAGTACGCAATTTCGGTAGCCGGCTCGTCACCACCCTCTGGATCTCGCTGGATAGAACTGAACTATAACAAACACCAATCCTTCCATAACCAGCTTCTTTGTATATCTGAACAAAATCTGTGTGGCTTTTGATGCGCAGCAAATGATTGAGCGCGCGTCTTATTGAGATGGGACATTACAAAGGACAATGTAGCGAGCAGAATGTAGGGAATGGTGTGGGGGCGTATTGGATGAACCGGGCTGGACCAACTGTCTTGGTCCAGAACAGTGCAATCTATCCCGACAGATCGGAGACCGGGATGGTCGATCATGCATAGGGGTTCAAAAAGGCAGCCTCGGCACGCCTCCAGTCGTAGCTCTTCCAGCAGGGCCAGGTGACTGAACTCCAATCCCACGACTTCTGTGCAATACGCTCGGCGGAAATGGCCTTGAGTTTAGCAATTCAGATCACCATATTGATTAAAATAGCCGTATTGGTCTCTAAAGCACTTAATGCCTCTGAATTACTGGATAGAATATTCTTGCAGCCGCACCTTCAGCGCGGGTTAGGCGTCGGTAACTGCCATATCATGGCCATTGTATAAAGTAGAAAGAAACTAATCTTAGAGCTTGTATGAGAGCAACGAAGATATAAAAAGAGCCTCTGAATTACACTCTGTCAAATCAAATTGCAGATAGTCCGACTGATATCCCAGACTCGGCCCAAGTCTCCATGTATCCGCCCTCCGTTTCCGCAACCAGCTTCAGGTCCACCTTTTCCTTCAGCCAACTCACTTCATCCATCGATAACGATCCATACGGGACTCCCTGTAGCTCCAGAGTGCGCAACTTCGGTATCCAACTCGTCACTATCTCTCTGATCTCCCGCATCCCTGGGAACGGAGACAGGATCACCAGACTCGTCAGATCCGGGCAGAATTTCTCTATGTCAAAGACCAAGTCCTCGATGACCAAACTCTCCGTACATCTGAACACTATCCGCGTGGCTTTCGATACACAGTAGAGGATGGATCGTGCGGATCGCCGACTTGGAACGTTATACAGTACGAGATGACGGACGGAGAACAGAGGGAGGTCCGTGAAGTACGTGTGATGAAGCTTGCTGCACCAACCGGGCAGAGCAGTACAGTCTATCGCGATGGACCGGAGAGTAGGGTTGTCGAGTCTTCGTAGAATATTTCCAACGTAACCTCTGCATGCCTCTATTCGTAGCTCTTCCAAAACGATCAGGCCACTCAGAAACCCTTCCACCGTGCCTTGCCGTGATTCGAGGGTAACGCCGTGGAGAATAAGCGATCGCAAGCCGCACAGATACCGCGTATCACGACACAGTTCAGCGATAGTGTTGGGATACTTGGATGCTGCAGGGGGGTCCCATCTGACTTCAAGAGACTTGAGGGCGAAAGTGGAGGGGAAGAGGAGATGCATCCATTCCATCCCGATCTGAACGTCCCCTGGAACGATAACTCGAACTGTCACTGAGCTTGTCTCAATTTCGGTACGATCCCGATGCCTCATCTCTGCCGCATCCGCGATCGCACTTTGGAAGTCCCCAACGTTATCCGGGTCAAGGTACACATCGATTTGCATTGGGTTCGACTTGCATATATCCATATGGGTTGCAAGGCGCGATACCCAAGCCGGGTGGGTCGTGATCACTGCGACCCGCCATATCGCTGGCGTGTTCAATGTCAGCTCCCGCCATAGTCGACAGACTCCAAGGGCCGTATACGGAAAGATCGTCTTGATCTCGAGCCCCCGAGCGAGGTCTATCTCATTCTCCCTGCGGGTCGCGAATATGAAAATATGTGTGAGAACCTCGATTGGTAGGTGGTCGAATGGTGTCGGGGCGACTTTGAAAGCTGACCCACAAGGGCTACATGGATATAATACGATAGATTCAGATACGCGCCGAGTGAGCAAGGCATTGATCCAGCTTACTCCATGAGCAGTTGGTGAATTAGAGTTACAGTTCACTCGAGAAAAAGGGCTGAAAATCTAGGGCGAGTGATTGGGCGGAAGAGGATCTTCCTGCTCCTTAGAGGGATGTGCTTTGGGGACGTTGGAGCCTTACGGGAGAGCGAGGGCCAGGGGGATGTGGAGTTTAAACAAAGCCTATGCTTATAAATCACACGACGGTCCAAAGCTTCTGTGCCTGTGGAGTCGGAATCGCCTGGTTGGCATTAAAATCCCGCGCTGTCGATGAGCCACCGCCACTACAGCAGTCATAATGGACGGTTCTGTGGATCGAGCTACGCGTATTTTAATCGTTAGCGCCCTCAATGCTTCCAACTCTCAAAACTCGTTCAGGTAAGTCGCCCTACCTCGTCAGCTTCGTTCCACATTGATGCGAATCGACTTGAGAAACGTTAGTGGTCTAACGGAAATCAGAAGGTCCAAGCTAGAGCATCGGTCGTTCGGAGCCCTCCTCAAGACGTTTAGCATACGATTGGAACAAAACAACTTAGTGCTAGAGCGCGCGAGCACAACGCCGTACTCCCATCCTTCCATCTACCACCCGAGCTGATAGACAGGATATTCGAGTTTTTGGAGTATGATCTCTCCAGACAGACACATCTTGCCCTTGTCTTCGAAACGCCGTCCCACTGGGCCAAGTATCATTCCAACTACCCCTACAATGTCACCCCCTAGTCCCTCAGCCGCTCCGAAGGTGTTAATCTCCGATTCAGATGCGAAGAAAGGGGCGAGGATGATCAACCTGAAGAGCTTGGGCTGTGGACAGATAGTATGTGTGGGGAGACAAACCGGTGGCAGTCCGTCAAGAGCGACCCATTCTTCCGAAACTAGATGTACTACTCCCGGAAACTCTGGAAATTTGATGGACTACGACTCCTAGGTATGAGGTCGATCCGTTCAATGGGAGAGCGGGTCGCCTCCGACGCTTGACTATGCTTGGCATGTCTATTCCTTGGGATTCGGGCCTCTTGTCGTGAC
>WSTV01000093.1:11776-30692 GCA_019632285.1 Tulasnella sp. 332
GACTGACTAGTCAAGGACTTCAGTGGTTACTCAGACAATTTATGGTGAGACGAAGAAAGGACACCTCTTGAATGGACAAGTCCTAGGAGATCTCTCACTAAGAATTTGGCAACTCGTCGCACTTAGCCTCTCTGAAGGAGAGCAGATAACATATGATGATCTTTGAACGCGATCACAAGTACGTATATTGGTTTCGCAATTTTGTAGTATGTATTCTACTTGCGCTCACCATTCCGTCCTGCAAGAAAGTATGAGAATGCATTCCCTAGGCTTATCTTGGTCTGAGTCAGCTGAGGCACAAGCTTTCGACAGGTGAGATGTTTCTAGTATCCCTTGTTCTGATACAACTGACTGACTCCTGCCTGTTATATCAAAAGGTGTCATCGCTTGGGACAACATAAACCGGTGAAGGTTTATCGTCTAGTAATATCCGGTTCTATCGAATATAGGATGCTCCAGATCCAAGAGCGGAAGCGCTTACCAGTCGGAGGGTGTTATGGTGAAGGAGGGACGGGAATCTGTAGGCTCACCTTGACGGAGCTGAAAAATCGTAAGTTTCAGAGGGTTCAAAATTGAGTTCTTGAACTCATCCCTCTTCGCTAGTCTTTAGTCTGAATGTTGATGGCAATGTCATCGGTCAGAGGCTTGTCTGATTGCACCAGCGTCACCACAAAGTCTATATATCGTATCAAAGTGAGTGTATGTCCTTGATTGAGGTTTTGAATGTGATGGTATTTCAAGCAAGTGAACTCTTTATTCCTCGTCTCACCAACAAGACCTCCGACAGAGGTATTCACAGGGTTTTGCAGCCCCACCACTCGAGATCACCTCATACAACTTTGGCAATGATCCTGCGACCCTTGGGGTGTGGGTCCGTTGGTTATCTTCTGTGATGCACAACCCCGTAAGTTTCACTTCAGATTGAATATGCTAAGGTTTTTGCTACGATGTCGACATTTTTGTTCAATTTTTGTTTGGCTGACTGCGAAACCGTTACAATTCCCCATCCTTTAGCCACCTGTTGAGCAGCTCCAACGCTTGAACAGGTTTATCATATGGTACCTATGGAATAATGCGCGTGCATGTCATGAGTTGTGCAGGAACGGCTTGGAAGGAGACATCTCGGATGTGACGAGACTGCTCACCATATGTCCCGCAGCATGAACCGTTGCGAACGTCAAGCCTTTGGCTCCACGCGTCAGGCCCGCCGCCGTCCCATTCACATACCATGGCTTCAACTCTTGTCCAACGAAGGCCGCTTGTCCCGTCCATTCCATCAGCTCGGTCCATTTCTTGTTCCCGATCCAGTTACAGATCCAATCGTAATCGCCTGGGGCAAGATGCCTGGTCAATAAGAAAGCTGGGGGCGTACCAAAACAGACACTCACCCACGTAAATCAGAACCTTAACACCTCTTTCAAGCAGACCCGCAACGTAGAACTTGGAGACCTGTAACATGTCTCCAGCGGCCACGAAGCGCTCGTGGACATCGTAGGCAATGGATGAATGGGAGACGACGGCCTTGTCCACACCCAAACGCTGACGGACAATGTCGCGATTAAGGTAGGTGGAGATGTTGGGCATAATGGCATAGCAGAGATCATCGCCTTCACACATCTTTGGGGTCGGTGTAGTGTGCGTGAGTCTGACCTCTCCTCAGCTAACTTCAAGAAGGTAGATGACCAACCTTAGAAATATCATACACGTTCCGCCCGCTGGCATAGTACGGTCCACCCAGTTCCGTCAAACAGAATTCATGGGCAGTCGTACAGCCTATGAGGTCGAATCGATTGACACACTAGCATACGATGTGAGTAACGTCAGTGGAACCATTCCTCGGGAGTCCGCGCTCTGGAGTTCGTACCTCTGCTTGAAGCATTGCATTGCACCGTGGAAGCTGTCCATAAAGCCATTACACGCTGGGATGACATGGGTTCTTGGCGGCACAGAGAGGCAAATACTTACTATTGTCTTCATCCTGACACAAGCGGCTATGGTCTGTACAGCGGGATAGCTGGTCGTGGTACACTGAATATCGTAGTATGATTCCATTTGCCTAGTATAGCATTCGAGGATTCGTGAGCCGTAGAAAATTGAAACGCTCTTGATGGATCGATATTCGCTTCACTCACGTAGTAATATCGGTCCAGCCGTTTCCAATTAATACAGATTTAAGGTTAATGGGTTCATATCCGGCCTTGATAGCCTTGGGATTGTTATCGACGATCTCGCTAGCAAAAATCTAGGGAGTAGGAGGTTGAGTATATTGACAGACGGTTGCAATATCGCTGAGGTTTATGATGCGTACGGGAAGGTACCTTCCACCATAGCTCTCGCCAGTAAGATGAAACTCTCGGCCCTTGAAAGCCTTGAAATGCTCCAAGAACAAGAAGATGAATGCGTAAACGTCCCGTGCGGCCTCTTCTGTGGTGCTTATGGTGATCCCGTATTCGGCGTAGGAGTAACCGACACCAGCGGGCTGATCAAGGAAGAATATCGATGCGTTACTATTCCATCTGGGGGTTGTGAGGAGCGGGTGCCTTCATGAGCTTGAAGAAGTATACCACTGTCATTATTTCGCTTACGAATACGGGTTCCAAATCGTCTTGTTTGCTGTTACTGGGTCGACCGAACACGGCCCTAAATGCAACGTAACGCCTTTATGAGCCCGACAACGCGATGGCGACCAGGCGATGGACTCACCGAGCTCCATGAATAGTCCAATACTACTGGAGCCTCCCGGGCCGCCATTGATCCACATGAGCAAAGGATCTATGTCCGGTTGATCGCGCGATAGGAAGAAATACTTGGATGAACATGATCTTGCTTAGGCTGAGAGACAAATCCGGGAACACCTCAAGACGGCTCACAAAGAACAGGTGTCTGGCTTGAAAGTCAATATAGCCTGTGTAGGACCTGGCGCAAAGTAAGCATCTGGAGTACGCATCGAATTCTTTTGAAGGTAGTTCAATAGTTTGATCGCTCACTTGACGGTAGGATCACACCAGTCGGACACGTGTTTGATGCGAATAGAGTGCTCAGGAAACGCGGGGTGCTCCAAGATCGAGAAGTCATCCGACGATACAGCGCTTAGGCCATCGACAGTAGCGGTCCACTGTGTGTGGTTGGTCGGCGGAAATACGTTCGCTTGGTCGTGGACCTCGGACTTGGAGCCAAAAGGGTGCTGCGCAAAGTCATGCGCTGCAGCGCAGCTAACAGCTATGCCGAGCACGAGGAGCTTGTTCAGAGAGATCATTAGAAGGTTTTCTGGTTCAGTGGTGCGGGCACGCTAGACGCTTTTATCCTCGCGAGATGAAGGATCGGGTCGAAGTGTGAGAAGTACTGAGAAAACGGCATTCCACGCCGATTATCGTCATCAACACCTGACAATCATTGAAATACTTTTATGCACTTTAGCTAGTTATAGTATTTGTGGTTGGCCTGTGCATAGCTTGAGGGACAAGGCCCATAACACAAAGTTGCGCGGTGCTTATACCGTAAACCATGTAGCATCTCACGGTAGCGGCAGGACAGCTCACTACTTCCTGTCCTGTCTGGGTTCCATTGATATTGCTTCTACGAGCGGCCGGGTTTGCCTGGAGTGCTCTGATTCTAATTCTAGATCTTTCAAGAGGACAAGACTTATGGTCACCTGGGTTGTTCAATTCTGGCGCGCTGGTTCGCTGTTCAAGGCCCGCTGTTTGAACAACGTTTTATGAATAGACCCTGAGTAGCGAACCAACAGCGAACCAACGCTCCTTCACGATCCTGCATCCTCTGGCTATGTTGTCGTCATCCCCCCTTCCAAACCTTGCCGAATCGTTTTGACCTAGACCTGTAAGAGCGGGTAGTAAGCTCGGCGCGCCTCATACATCTTGCGCGAGTTAACCAAACCTTAGCTGCGTGTCAAAGGGCCATATCTCCTCTCGATGTACACTACTTCATCAAGCCCAAAACCATGCACTGGGAATTGCGGAGTGAGAGCTAAATATTGAAGGAGGTGCTTTATTGCTTTTAAGGAGGAGCGGGAATACGCTTCTTTCATCACAACTTTCTTGGGCAAGGACTCAGAAGTCACATTTACCAACTGCAATCGTGTGTTCCCTAGATAGACGTTGTTGTCATCGGCTTGACGGTTGTACGTGCTGTATCCACGTTGTCCAAACGCAGCTAACGATAGAGCAAGCAGTTAGACATGTTAAGGGACATCCACAATCCAGGCATCTATCACCCAGACGTTAAACCCTCGAACATCATCTTAGATCCCACGCGAATCACAGGCTCCGACCTATCTCTTGTCGATTTTGGCCTCGCTGGGAGATGGCGCAGCCTCCCAGCGTGTCAGGCGTTCTGGAGCTCCACAAGGCATGTATATGCCCCAACAGCTACTCTACAATTCGCTAGTCGGAAAGCACATCTTAGTTTGATTATATCCCGTGGACACGACTGGAAAGCTTGGTATTCACTCTCGCGTAGCTCTTTCGTTGGAGGATTGCTGCCGTAGCATGAACAGCTCGGGAGGAAGCGGGGGAAATGAAGGAAGGCATAACCGGTGCTGAGATTTTCGCTAACAGAGATCCTCGATGGGAATCTCTCTTTGATATGGTGCGCAGGATCGGTTTCAACCGCAAACCCAACTGCTCAACACTCCGGGCCGTTCTACTGGACATGTTGCGGTCAAACCCCAACTCCGACCGACCTATTATGTCTTGGTGCAAATAACTGTCTTCCACTCTCTAGCACTTGTAATTCTTCTGCTTGTTGTACAATCTTCGCTCGATTTTACCGCGTAAAGGTGCGCTAGTGACAATACATCACCCAGCTATCACTCACCGGGTTGAGCTCAAGGTCATCAATGACTAGCAGAAGAGGGGAATCAGGGGCGATCACCCCCAACGCTTGAGACGGCAATTCATATCATTCATATAACTTTGGTGACGACCCTGCGATCCTCGAGCCCGAGATCTGTTTATCGTTTGTGCTGCACAACTTCTCACTTTAGATTGCATATAAAAAGGTTTCCCTACTTCTTTACTGTTCAGTTATTCACGAAGCCGTTACAATTCTCCATCCTTTAGCCACCTATTGAGCAGCTCCAATGCCTGAACGGGTTCATCATATGGAACCTATATGGAAGACGGCGCGCACATGTCACGAGTTGAACAAGGAAGTGCTTGAAATGAGATCTCTCGGGAGTGTAACAAAACCGCTCACCATATGTCCCGCAGAATGAACCGTCGCGAACGTCAAGCCTTTGGCTCCACGCGTAAGGCCCGCCGCCATCCCATTCACATACTATGGCTTCAACTTTTGTCCAACGAAGGCCGCTTGTCCCGTCCATTTCATCAGCTCTGTCCATTTTTTGTTTCCGATCCAGTTACAGATCCAACCGTAATCGCCTGGGGCAAGATACTTGGCCAACAAGAAAGGTGTGCGGGTACCGAGCCGGACACTCACCAACGCAAACCAGGACCTTGACACCCCTCCCAAGCAGACCCGCAACATAGAACTTGGAGACCTGTAACAATCTCCAGCGGCCACGAAGCGCTCGTAGACATCGTAGGCAATGGATGAATGGGAGACGACGGCCTTGTCCACACCCAAACTCTGACGGAGAGAGTCGCGATTGAGGTAGGTGGATATGTTGGACATGACGGTGTAGCAGAGATCATCGCCTTCGCACAACTTTGGAGGTAGACATGAAGTGTGTAAGTTGATTTCTCCTTGACTCTCTTCAAGCGGTCGGATTCGCGGACCTTGGAGATGTCATAGACATTCCTCCCGCTTGCAACGAACGGTCCGCCTAGTTCTTTCTGACAAAATTCGTGGGCAGTCGCGCAACCTATGAAGTCGAATCAATCCACACATTACTATAAACTCTTTGAGAGCTGCGGGACCCTTACCTCTGCCTGAAGCATTGCATTGCATCGTGGAAGCTGTCCGCAAAGTCATTCAACGAAGATGATGCGTGAGTTCCTCGCGGCTACTACTAATGGAGCCCATCACTTACGATCGTCTTCATCCTAACACAAGCAACAATGCTTTGGACAGCTGGGTAGCTGGTGGTGGTACATTGGAAATCGTAGTAAGACTCCATTTGCCTATCGTGGCACCCGAGAAAGCATGAGTCATAATAGGTCGAAACCCTTTCGATGGACTGATGCTTGCAGGTCACTCACGTAACAATATCAGTCCAGCCGTTTCCAATCAACAGAGATTTCAGACTGACTGGTTCATATCCGGCCTGAATATCCTTGGGATTGTTATCGACGATCTCGCTCGCGAAGACCTAGTGAGTAGGAGGTTGACTGTCTTGACGGACGGTTTCAAGATCGCTGAGATTTGTACTACATACAGGAAGGTACCTTCCACCATGGCTCTCGCCAGTAAGATGGAACTCTCTGCCCTTGAAAGCCTTGAAGTGCTCCAAGAACAAGAAGATGAACGCGTAGACTTCCTGGGCAGCCTCTTCCGTGGTGCTGGTGGTGATCCCGTATTCGGCACAAGAACACCCGGCCCCAGCGGGTTGATCTAAGAAGAATATCGAGGCGTTGTTATTCCACCTGAAGATTTCGCGTGACACGTATGCTCGTGAGTTTTGAGGCTGTATACACACCAATATGTCAGTCCGCTTACGAGTATGGATTCCAAATTGTCTCGTTTGCTGTTGCCGTATCCACGGAACATGGACCCAAGTATGTCGTTGAGTCACGATGAGCTTGACGAAGCGACCGCCGGCGAGGCCGTGAACTCGCCAAGCTCCATGAATAGTCCGGTACTACTGGAGCCTCCCGGACCTCCGTTAATCCACATGAGCAAGGGATCTACGTCTGGTTGATCGCGTGACAGGAAGAAATACTGAGATAAGCATGGCCTTGCTTAGTCTGAAAGCTGAATTCTGGAACACTATCAATGCGGCTCACGAAGAACAGGTGTCTGGCTTGGAAGTCAATATATCCTATGTAAGACCTGGGGTAGAGTACACATCCGGGGGATGCATCAGCTTCTCGAAATGAGATCCAATGATTTTGATCACTCACTTGACAGTAGGATCACACCAGTTGGACACATGTTTGATGCGGATAGAGTGTTGAGGAAATGCAGGATGCTCTAAGATTGAGAAGTCATCTGACAATAGAGCACTTAGACTGTCAACAGTAGCAGTCCACTGTGTGTCGTTGGCAAGCGGAAACACGTTTGTTTGGTCAAAGACCTTGAAACCAAACGACTGCTGGATTTTCGAGCTACAGCGCAGCAAACAGCTATGCCGAGCACGAGGAACCCGTTGAGAGAGAGCATTGTAATATTCTCCGGCTCAGTAGTGTGTGCACGCCAGACGTATTTTATACCAGGAAGGCGAAGGGAAGGGTTGGTTGTGTCTGCATGTGAGAGAGTACTGCGAGAACGGGATTCTATGCAGATAATCACGATGATCAACTATTCTGTGAGCCGCTGCTATGAATGTGACGCCATGCCGAGAGGAAGAGATCCACGGAAATCGAAGCGGAAGCAATGACGTTCGATAACAGTAATGAAGTGGGACAAGCGCGACGTGACAGGTGGTTTCACCAACTTGACCAAGAAGGCAGTGTCAACCCATTTTTAGCTATCTCCAACTCAGCTGGAGTCAAGGACATCAGTCTTCGGTAGTAGTAGAAGTTGTCGGCCGACAGAGAGGGATCCGTAAGCACCGCCGACTCCATCAAGGACATGGCGAACCATATGCTCTTACGCAGCAGACTCTACGAACGGTCTTCAGTCTAGATGCCCGAAGGAGTGGCCTTGATATCTCAACCATTCATATCAACGTCTTAACACCCTCGTGTGTTGTTGTTGCAGTAGTCTTGATGCTTCACTGGGCTAAGGCGTACTCTGAGTACACATCCAAATATATTCTGATAGTTATCTAAGATAGAAAGGGAAGCCCTCAAACACGGTGAATCGAACCGATGGGTGAGGTGAGTGTCACTAAGACGGTACGGTGGGAACCCCAATACGGACAGCCGGCGCACTACTCGTCCGAATGGGGACTCGGACCGCTACTGGAACCCGTGCAATAATGTCCTCACTCGAACTGCCTCTCATCACCTGCTCGACTGGCGGCGGGGAATGTGAGGCATGATCACCGTCGTCAATAGGTTCAGCGCGCGTGGATGAATCCAAACCACCGTCTTCAAGTCCTTCATCATTGGAACCATCACCGTCGTCAAGGTCACCAAAGACGATCTCCTCCTGCTCCTCTACGCCGTCGTGACCGTTTCGTAAAGATGCGGAAGGATGGGTAGGATATTCTGGTGCCGGTTTGGAGAAGTCAAGACCAGTCGCTTGGGACAGCTGGGATAGATCTATGGGTACAAGCAGATGAGTGGGCTGAAAAGTATATAGAGGCACTCGACGTAAAACGTACCGATTGGGATCTTGGTGGCAAACGCTGCATCCAATCTCACGGGGTTCTTCCTTGCTTCAGCGTTGTACTTGTTTCTGATCTCCCGTCGAGTTCGGCCATGCATCAAGAGTGCGATCATCTCAAAGTCTGTGCCCCACATGCCAACATACTATTCATATCAGAATGATCGTCAATTTCAGAGAGCTTTGGCTTTTTGAAGTCGGTATGCCGAGGAAGACAGACAACATACATGATAAAATAAATCCGTCTCTTCCGCGTCCCATCTCTGTCCCGTCAGCTTCTTGCTCCACGTCAACGAGTTTATGAACCTATCCTTTTCCGCCTCCTCCACGAGCTCATACTCCATCCCACGAGCTTCCTCCCGCGCGGCTTCGTGTCGGTCAACTGTCAAGCTCAGGTCGTCCATGATGATCTCTCCATTCTCGTCTAACCGGACTTGAGCAGCGAATCGATTCGAACGAAGCGAACCGAGGTCGGCATCTTCGGCCTGTTCGGATTGAGCCTGAGCTGCTAGTTCTCCAGACTTTTCCGCAGCATGGAGACGTTCGGTGGCTGCACTGATTCCGGAGAATGTGGTCTCGCCCTCGTGCGCGTCTTCATCGTTGTCATCACCACCTCCCCCTGGTCCTGGCTCATCACCATGGAGCCCTTGACCATTCTCCGTCCCATCGATTTGTGAGTTGCTTTCCTTCTCCGCAGAAGCCTTGGCGGCTTCCAGAACTCGAGCCTTTTGGCGCTCCCGCGCTTGCTGCCGTATCACTCTCTGCTTCTGCTTCCACTCGATGGCCTTAGTCACACTCTCCTCGGTACGGGTGCTCGGCCGGCCGACACCCATGTCCATACATAATTGAGCCATCGTGACGACTTCGGGATCTAGTTCGAGCGGTTCTCCATCATCACCAACAGGGATCTGCTCGTCTGAGAGGAGTTCTAGTGCTGTCTGCTTGCGCTTCCGAGATTGACGAGGAAGGGACGTGTCTGGATCTTCGTCTCCACATTCGCCGTCGCTACCATCTCCTGTTCGCGAAACGGATTTCTTAAGTTTCCTTCGTTTCTTAGGACCTAGAAGAAGGGGGTATGCGAACGGCCCTGGTCAGGAGCGTTTCCAGTAGTCCTGACGAAACGACATTCCACTCACGTGTGGTTGAAGCACTCTTCTGCCTTGGCTTCCGTTTTCCACGAGCTGTCGACGATTCCGTTTTTCGATAATCGGATTCGTCGGATAGGCTCGATGATTCATTCTCCCGATCCACCGATGTAGTGACTTGTTGAGAGGAGGCAGTTCGTTTCCGTGTTGACGCACGCGTGGGTGGACACTTGACCGCCGCTACTACCTCGACGCTGGGTGGTTCATGGTCCGAGTTGCCAGAATCCTTCTCTTTCGCAGAACCCTGCGTTATGTTTTGAGCTCTTTCTTTCCCCCTCTTAGAGGACCGCCCCTCCGGAACCTTCTCCACAGGTTTCTTTGTTCGATATTTTTGCTTTGACCCATGCATAGAGCCCTCAGGATTGCTGTATCCTGCATCGATGGCATCAATGCCAGGCAAGGCTTCTGCATTAAATTCCGCAGGGTGAGACGGCTGGGTGCTGGAAGATATCATGGTGTGAGATGGTTGTACAGTGCCTGTCAGCCCAGAAACGAGGATGGAATACGAAGGACCCAATGTCGGAGGGGCCGCTATGACACTCTGAGATCGATTTGTTGCTACTGGTACCCTCGTTCGAACAGGAGGCGCGACCGTTGTGCGAGTGGGAGGTACAATGCTCATGCCTTGACCGGGAATGATTTTCGTCGCTGAAGTGGAGGGGATGGAGATGAAGATTTGAGGCCTCACACTTGTGGCACTTGTTGATTGAGAGTTGGAAAAATACGAATCTGGAAAATGAGGAGCTGAAATGTACTGATCTATGCCATATTCGTCATCATATCCTTGAGTCTCGTGAACTCTTGAGGATAGCATGTTTTCCGTCTCAAATCTAGACGATGAAGTGGAGGGTGTGTCATCATGCCCTTGCTCTATTGATGAACCAAATATCGTCGATGCGCCAGGAATGGCGGATGGTGGGGGCATTGATGGTCCTGAAGCTGCGCCATCCAAGGGTATTAATGAGCCACCATCAAAAGTAGTAGCGGGAACTACAGAAGAATCTCTCGAAGTAGAGTCCGGAGCGACAGTAATGGATTCCGCGCCCCGTGGATTGCGAGGTTTGGTGACAGGTTTGAACTTTCCTCCATCCTTATCTATCAAGAAGTATGAGACGTTCTCTATCAGTTAGATCTTATATTAAGGAGAGCAGCGTAAGCTTACTCAGTCTAGAAGAGGCAAACATTTTAATCCAAGAGAGTTCAGAGAATGGTTCGGTGAAGACCAATGAGAATTGTCGTCCGTGACTCTCACGGTTCACCGTAGCCCTGGAATCCCGAAACTTGTTCCATCACCTCATGGCGACCGCTGCAATTCATCGGCTCGCAGACCTTTCCCTGTCGAAACTTCCAAAAGGAGAGACTAGAGACTTCTCGTCTCGTCTTACCGTTCAGGGAAGGTACGCCACACTAGTCGATATGCTACTCGAACGCTTAATGAATGTGCAACTCGTCTGTTAACATGGATATCTAGCCTTGATCTGCTACAGTCCCTGCGACAATGTGATTGGTTCAATCTCAGTTTATATCTCGCTTCTGGCTTACTTCTGGCTTGCGTTGTCTTGTTTCTACAAGCTCGTGAAACATGGCTCACATCGGCCTTCACCAAACTCTCTGCTTATCAGGCACGTAGCAATCACACGCATACCTGGTCCGTCACAGAAATCGGTACTTGTGACCTTGAGATTGGACCCCATGTCTTTCTGGAGACGTCCTTCTCGGCTGTCTCTCTGGGCCCCGGAGACGCCACCATTCATCCTTCCCCTGTTACCTCTGCCTGCTACCGATCCAATCATCCGTTGCCATCCTCCTCTTCTCTACATATCTCTCCTTCTCACAGTACACCGCACGTGTCCGGAATATTACCCCAAGCCCATAACCGCCAACCGCCAGCCTTCCCATTGACGAATCAAGCAGCATACGACCACCCCATACCCGGCCTCCAATCTCATACTTCACCATTAGTTCAAACAGCCGTTCCAGGATCATCTCCAGGATCAAACTATGAATCAAGTGCACAACTAATCGCAAGTATTGAGTCTGCTTCTGCCTACGATCTAGAACTCCAACGCCTTCTGTCTGTCGCAGCCGATGGGTCCGCGACCGAAGAAGAGCTAACAAGGCTCACGCTTCATATCCAGGGGATATGTACCCAAGTTGCGAAGGTGTCTTCGCCTAGACGGCTTGACCCCGCGACGGCCCACACATCTTCAGCAGGAGAGAAAGCTCCTGCGCTAGAGATCATCCTTGCCTTCACGGAGAACTCTTCCGAAAGCTTTGTGCTCCCTTTGAGAAACAGCATCGTCGAACAAAGAATCGTTCTCGCGAGCACAGATTCCTGCACCGGATGCTCGCCAAGGACATGTGATATCATCATCTCTACTGTGATGCCGTTCGACCTCGATCTTTCCGTCACCAATCATGTATGCCGACCTGTCACGTTGAAGCTATCCGGGGCGCCTCCGTCTTTGTGGCTAGCGATCTCGGAGAGGATACAGGCAGACAATCAGGAACAGCATCAGCTACGAACAGAAATTACCGGCAAGGCCATCACAAATTCGGTTCGTGGCATCCATTCCCCATCGCTTCGGTGCCGAGTTGTACATATACCTGATTCAATGTTTCAACCCTTGACGATAGCTGACTGGGGTAGACCCTCGCACAAGCGTCCAGAAAAACCTCCGAGGCAACGCGGACATCACCGTTTTGGAACCAGCTGTAGGCCAAATTCTGCTACTTCACGCTTATTCCAATGCCTTATACTCGGACTTCCGGCGAACACAAATCCAGGAATCTCCTTCTCCACCCAGGGTATCTCTCAGAAATGACACCACTCCAGAAATAACACCAGCAATGCAGAAACCAGCAGGGTCTAGCCACGCATCCCCTTCTCAATTCAAGGCAGACCTTCCTTTGCCAACATCCTCATCTAACCCCGTCGAGCAGATCCATTCACGGCCACGACCTCGGTTCCCGGAGGGAAGAAAGTATTTTCCAACCCCAGGATTGGTGGTCGAAGTCGTAGTGCCGAGTTTGCGCTCGCTGTCATCCACGAGGGAACGGCATGCACGGTTGTCGTGAGCCGGAATAGAAGTGAGCTCTCAAGTCTATGACTTCAGAAATAGTTGCCATTCAATGTACGGGAGAGTTTGAGATGTCGCATGCGTTCACATATTAATACAAGCAATACAGCGCACCATATGTGATTCGCACCTGGACGAGTAGCGCACTGGTTGTCCGTTCTGTGGTGCTGATGTACCAACTCCAATACACTGCCACACTGATAGACTCGATATTGCGTCATGCAGTGGGCTCTAGGCTCCAGCGCCTGACTTTCTATCAGAGAACATCATGCATTCATAGTGTACCATACTTGGAAAGTGTAACAGTTCAAGAAAAAGAGCATTGTACTAATATCCATATAACCATAAGTCATGATTCAAAGGGGAAGGGTATGAAGGGTTACGTGGTCGTTGAGGTATTAAGGTCTATTAGTCAATCACGCGCCCCTGAGCATCCAGGCCAAAGACTGTTCAAATAGAGCGCGATGTGTAAGAGAGGATATGTTTGGATGCGGAATGATGAGACATACGGTTCGCCAAGTCCTTGACAGAGAGTCGGCCGAGCTTGGCGGATCCCTCTCCTAAGCTCCCGTCAGCCAGCAACTTCTTCTTCTCCTGGAGACCGATGACTTTGGCCTCGACGGAGTTGGCGATAGCTAGACGATGTACTGACACCGGTTTCTCTTGGCCAAGTCGGTGACACCTGAAAGGGAAGGTTTTGTTATGACATATGGGAAGCGTGGGGCCCGCAGTCATCAGTACCTATCGAAAGCCTGCGCTTCAACAGCCTCCGACCAAGCGAAGTCCAGAGAGATCACGTGGTTTGCCCGCACTAGGTTCTAGAACGGTCTCGTAAGGCAGGATGACATGAGTCAGGCTACACAAGCACTCACCAATCCAACTCCACCAGCCTGCAGATGTTGGAACGTCCGATCAGTATGGCTCGCATAGATGAAGCAAGTATGACGCACCTTGAGCGACATCAACATAACCGTGACTTTGTCTTCCGTCATCAAGGCCCTGACAGCCACCTGGCGTTGTCCTGTCGTCATGGAGCCTAACGAATAAGTGGGTATTTAGTGGGAGATGATATGGGTCGAGATTGCGAGCGAACCGTCGTATGTCACGAATGTCTGTGGCATTATTTTAGTCAATGTAGAAGATCACGGAGCAGTAAAGCTGACGTACAAAGCCCTTCTCTTGCAGGTAGTGACCAACCAACTCCAAGGCTGAAGTCCACTGGGAGATGACAAGGACCTAACACAATTTAGCCGAATCAGCCAAAGTTGCTCTTCAATGCGGTAGCTTAGAAGGTCACCTTGTCGCTTGGGTTATCGCGACGGATGATCTCGAGCAGTTCCATCATGCGCTAGAGAAACAACATCCCTAAGTCAGCTCGACTGTTGCAAAGACGTTCCCCATGGTCGAAGAGAGGTACATACATGCATCTTGGTTGACGGGACAAACTTTGTCATCTGAAAGACATCGCTATCAGCGAGGATGAGCCAATGATACCGAAAAAGCCGGACAAACCGAGGAAGGCTTCCGGGTCCACTCTTTGACTCCAGCAGCAGCCAAATAGAAGTGGTTCTCCTCCGGAAGACCATTTTCCTCGTCATTGGCGTTGTCTTCTTCGGCCTGGGACCCCTCAAAATCTTCATCATCACTGCTGGGTTGGATCCTCATCTTTCCTTTGCCTTTCTTGCCCTTCTTCTTGCGAGCGTCTCTTGCTTGATCCTTCTCAGATCCACTTTCGCCATCTATAAAGGTGATGCATGAGGCGTATATACAGGCTGATCACAAACTATCATATCAACATACCCTCAGCAATGAAATCGTTCATCGAGTCATCCGAGTCCTCGTCATACTTGGCCCTTGTGGTGACTCGACTGGACTCCCTAGACAGCTTCCTCGATAGCTTGAGGTCTTCGTTGGATGATGTCTCGATAGACCCATCATCTGTTGCCGACCCATTACATTCGCCCTTCGCTTCGCTTGAGGACGTCACAGCCGGAACCTTTTCTGGCTCTGGGGCGAGACCAAGATCGGTGTCGGTTGGCATGAAGGCTTCACGGGCGAAAACCTCTTCCCTCGACATAAGCCCGCGACAGCTGGGGCACGTCCTGTCTTGGTGATTGTGTTGCACATCCTCCAACAAAGGCGCCTCAAAAACGTTGTCGATGCAGGTGCGACAGTAAACATGCTGCGCAGACGAAAGGCTACAGCTCAGAGGGGTCTGGATGGTTTAGTACACATATGGCGTACCTTGCAGCGTGTAACGACAGGTTCAGTCATGAGCTCAAAGCAGATAGGGCATTCGTCGGAGACAGCTGCATCATCAGGAGACTTAAGGCAAGTGTGTTTGAGATGAAATGTGAGGAAACAACTGGATTCGATCGGGGAGCTTACGTTCTTCTCTTCTTCCATTCTCTCTAGGACGATGCGTTTGAACGCATCTTTAACGTCGTCCACCCACATGTCACCCATCTTCGATCTTGCGCGCATGATCTCGTTGGCTAAATTGGCATCTTCACCGCTATCTCTGACCTCGCCATCTTTGAGAAACGCGTCCTCAAATTCAGCTATCAATGGATTAAAAATCCATACGCTCTCAGGGTAGTACGGTGTAGATGAGGCCGGCTCAACGCACCGATCAGCGAAGGATGAACACAACATTGTCTAAGCCGGAGTAGCAACACTAAAACGTGTGCGTAGTTCTTAAGAACGGTACCTTGACGAAGGTACTTGTTGAATATCGCCTGAAGAGTGCGGTATAGGGCAGATTAGGGAGGGCGTTTAGGCATCAATGATTCTAGGCCACTCACTCGAGAGCGCGCTTGTAGAAAGTTGTAGATTTCACCCTCCTCTAACGAAAACTCCATCTGTTGGAGATATGACGTCTTCAGTGGCAATTCAATTAATTTCTTGCCGTCCAGCATTGAATCCTTCTTCCGCCTCAGCAGGCACACTTTGAAGATTGATTGAAGTCGCCGTGTCATAAGAGTCGCTGTTTCGGATGATCAGCCCCACTTCATTTTAAGCGTGAGAAAAGGGCTGCTTACGATTCTTCCTCTCCAACCTAGTTGAGTACAAGGGGGAAAGTAATCGTCGTAGTTAACCACGAATACAACTGCAACATTGTGAAAATAGACCTGCCTGCCAATGCGCGCGTTGAACTCGCTCCATTCATACCAAGGCCTGATCCTTAAGAACCGCAGGAGTCCGTATGCGTCAACAGTAGAGTTCGTGATTGGAGTGCCTAAGAGACGCCCACCTATTCATCAGTATAGAGCGAGCACATGTCAAAATATGAATACATACCGGTTAGGCACCATCGGTAGGTTGCAATAAGATCCTCGACCGCTTGAGATATCTTGGTGCTGCGATTACGTATATTCTGTGCTTCATCTGTATTGAGCCGGTGTAAATGGTCAATTTTGCGCCCAACGACCGAGACTCTATTTAGCATACCAAGAACAATGCGGTGGAACTGAACCTATAGGTCTCAAAGTCAGTCTACATACTTGACCTCAAGTAGCAAAGCTACTGACCTTGAAAAGGGGCCCTGTGACTGGGGCTTTCTTCTTGCCCTTCTGTTTCTTGCCGCCTTCTTCTTCTGAATCGTGCTCGATAAATCCATCTTTTCTCTTGCTCTTGGCGCTCCTCTTGGCAGCCTTAGCTAAGAAATCTTCATTACCGGGCCACTCGGCCGCTATCGTCCCGTAGGAGGTGAGAATGAAATCGTAGGTGGCGAGAGTCACAGGTGCATCGTCTCCCTTTGGCCGAGATTGACCATGATAGATGAGAACCTTGGGTTTCCACGTTGTCTTCGTCAGTATCTCTTCTTCCCATTGAAACAGGAGAGCGACCTGATGCAGAAGTGAAGTCATTTGAACAGGATAGCTGGAATACTCCAAATAGAGAGACTTACTGGGCCAATGATCAAAGATGGCGCCTGTGCTTTTGGTCGGTTGTGAGTCATCATCGCCATCATTTGGATCCTTGAGGCAAAAGTAGGGATGCATTGTTCAGTCTAACACTAGGAAGTATTTGATGGCCTAGTATTAAACTCACGTTTTCCCGAGGCCCATCTGTTTGAATAAGATCAATCGATGTGCTGTTGTTAGAAGACAAACATAAGCCGGGGAATCGAAAATCGCTGACCTCGTCGGCTAAAATACCGCCCTTGTTGCTAGAGTGGATGGATTATATAGATTCATGAAATTCCAATTTATCCAATTGAAGGATGCCTAAGACTTACATCCCCGCCTCTTGTTCTACCATCCACGCTACACCAAGCACCTGATGGGCGCAGAGGGTCACCTTCATGTCGGGGAACCTCGTTTCCAACGAAGGAAGCTGTAAGTACTTCAGGGCATCTGTTACTGTGATCTCATCCTGAAAGAACTCGGCGTTGGCGTGTGCATTAATGAACGTGCCGATACTGTCAAGAGAATGACGAGCCATCAGCTTCCGTCCCCATTGAATCGAATTGATGGGCACTTGCTTGGCAGCATCCACATGATGGTGGACTGGCGGTAGCTTCGTTACGTCGACGCAAGGCAACTGATCCATGTCCAATTCGGCAGGAAAATCGTTTGGAGCGAAGGAGTATTCGCCCTCGATTGTGGGTGACATATGGGCAGATAGAGCAGCCTCGAGCTCGACTGGAGCTCTACTATACTCAGCGATAAGAGCGTGGGACGACGGCCCAGGAAGTCTGAACTGCGTATGTTCCGTCTTGAGCTCGTCCTTGACTGATTCAGGGGCAAGACCAACGGGCGTTTCTTGCTCCTCGACGCTCTTCTCCGTGGTCCGGATCTGAGTTTCCAAGCTTGGAAAGTCCAGGCGCATACTGTAAGTTGTCGGCTGCTCGGGTGTGGAGATCCCGGCATTCAAGTGTGCAAGGTCAATTTCCATGGTGCATAGCCCGCTGCGGAGGGTTTCCAGTTGACCATATGCACATTCGCTATCGACAAACGGAAAGCGGTCGATATGCTCCAGCTGTATAGGGAAAGGCTCTACAGCTCTCGTAGGGGGGCTGTATGGCGAAGGTTTTAGTGCGTTAGCCGGTGGTGGCCCGCTATTAGACGAGCTGCGACCAAAGATGTTGGTGCGCTGAGAAAAGACTGAGCGAAGTGAAGGAGAAGTGGTTGAAGATTCCACTTTGACCCTCTTGAATGGCTGGCTACTGGCGCCGTCTATGGATAGTCTCTTTGTGGGGACAGACATGGAGGAGGAAGACGATCCGGGACGAGCGTTCTCGTTGGTTATGATACCGCGATGTTGTTGAGTGGAGGAAAATGGAGATCCAGTACCGGTCACTCTGAGTTTCGATGTTAAGGGACTGGGCGGTGGAAGGGGTAGTTTACGTGTTTGTGGCGGCTGGCAATAATGGAATAGAAGGTGGTGAGTGCAAAGAAAAGAGCAGCCACGCCCCTGAAGCGCGTAAACTCAGAGCATCGAGTTCTCGACTCACCCAGGCTATTTGAACGTGCCTGTCACGCTCTCTGACATGCGTCGGGTGCTCTTGAACTTGAGCCTTGCAGGAGGTTCACGTCGCGTTATGATACCAAATTGGATTAAGGCTAAACGACGGTATTAGGACGTACTTGATACTCCTTCAAAGATCCGAAACCCAACTGCTTGCCGCCATCCGCAGCATGCTCGTCCTTTCCAAGAGCAATCTGGGTTCCCAGGCATCCTTTGGAAGAGTTTCTCTGAGCATCTCACACACGTTATGGAGAAGAGGGGTCACTAACCTGATTCACCACAGAAGGCAGTGCCATCTAGAAAGGAAGGTAAAGTGTCGGATGACGCGTCCAAAGAACACACGTCCACTTCTACTCACATTCTTTACTTGGTTGCAAGACTACGGAGAACTGCGAGGAAGTGGAGCACGTCCAGGGGCAGTGTCAGGGTATGGCTGTTTCAAACTGAGCCGACCAGACGAGGGCGAAAAAGGATCAGATGGGGACGACGCACGTTGGTGTCAAGGGGAAGTTGCTGAAGATGGGATTGGAGCTGGCTCAGGTAGGCTGGAGGTTCTTGACCCTAGGCACACGTCTTTGATGAGTAAAATTGCCCCGAATGGCCACTTGCAGACACGCGTAGGGCCCAGGATGTGAAGAAGAAGAGCACACCGAGTTTAGCCTGAGCTGTGTTTGAGCCAATTCCTTCAGGGGCGAGAAGGATAATGGTAGCATGCTTGGTGGTTAAATTGCAGGGCGGTGAAGAGAACCAAGGATGAACGCGGATGGAATATTGTAGTGAAACAAGACGCGTCTGTTTGATTTAGTGACA
>WSTV01000093.1:38616-76331 GCA_019632285.1 Tulasnella sp. 332
TAGTAAGAGGGCGCCATCAATTCAGCATAATTCCGTGGCTGGAAGTGAGTGGATGGGGTCGGTGGGGACATTGCCTCCAGACTGTCCATAGCTGGAGATCTATGTTTCTGCATCCATAGTCAGATGCGGATATGCGATGGCCAAATGTGCGAAAGCGACCCGATGTACTACGCTATGCGTGCAGCGCACCTGCTGGAGGAAGGTTGAATGGCGCAGCTCCTGGTGGCGATCAGGAATTCGTTGGACCACACCGGGCTTCTACCATCCCCGCGCTCGCCTGCCTTCGCCGCAGCCCTTGTTGTGCTTCGCGTGGTGGCCACGTTGTGTCTCGTGATCGCTGCGCAGCGTATGGCCTATCGGTGTCATCGCTCATTTGCCACCCATGGTCTCAGTATATGGCTCTCGGGTCCTCTAGCGCTCCCGGACTTCGCGCCCGGTCATTGAACCGATCATCAATTACAGGACGGAGATTCTAGACATCGCGCAGCCGCTGACGCCCCCTGCATAGGTGCATCAACACTGGAGGTCGCGTATTTCTCATGGTCGGCTTGTTCCGTCGAAGAATATCATTGACGCGCGAGAAGCAGATAATTCTCTTGGAACTTCCAATTCAACATCCAAATGCGAAGGGCTCAGCCACAAGATGGACAGCAAAAAGCAACCCTGAAAGCACCCATACATAATCCAGTCATGATATCAGTATCTACCCGAACGAAGATAGCAAACAGTCCGAACCTCTCTTGAGATGGCATCTGGATCTACGCGGTTTGAGTTCAAGGTTGAATTACTTTGAAAGTTAGTGATGCAGGTGTTTATGGCTGTCACCTGTTGAGTTGCTGAGATGGTGCTCTACATTGCGGCTATACCAGAGACAAGGTGGACATGTATATAGTACAGAGACAAAGCACAAGAGCACGAAAGAGGAAGGGTGTAAGCTTATCTTCACCAATCATATTATCATGATAGAGTGCTTGGAACACATTCCTGCACCAACCAGCTCAAATGAGACTAAAGGCCCGCTGCACTAACAGAGCGTGGCACAGATAAACTGCAAGGAAGAGACGGCAACACGTTACCTGAAACAAAATTAAAACATCAGATATTGGCCACATAATCAGAGCTTTAATACCCGCGCAGCCAGTGTCGCAATATGAGGGTTACTAGTGTCCGTCTGATATCTGCAACCTCCTGAGCCCTTTTCTTGAATGACTTTTCTGCACGGGTAAGAGAAAGCCTGCATGCTTGCGGGAAGGCTATGATAATCGCATCCAAAACTGCCTCTTGGTGGTACACTTGAAATGTCTGTGTCGCAGATTCCATCGCTGGTGTCTTCGATTCATCTACAGAATCCCTCTTGATACTGCTTTCAATCTAGAAGCGGTGGTTGACAAGATTGGCACATCCTGCTGACCAAGTAGACCATCTGTAACCAGTTTGATGCCTCTGGACCTGCTTTTACATATGAAGTTCCTGTAATAACTTGGAGAGTATGATGAAAGTGACGGGCCTATAAATAGTCAAATGATCATGTCTATCGTATTATCAATGTTACAGAGAGACTTACAGGTACAGTGGGATGAGAATGCCTCACGAGCAGAGGGGAAAGCTTGCTGAGCTAGGTTGGCCAGGATGGTATCAATATCAGGTCTCTAGCGTCAATAGGGCGCTTAATCACAATCTAGCAGGAATGATGCCAAGGCGGACGGGTAAGCGTGTTTATTTCAAACTAGAATATCAGTAGCACCCACATGTAGCAGCAACAGCGCCAAGGCGGGCGGGCGAGCGGTAATAATCTCGAACTGGGACATAAGCAACACTCAGACCCAAGCAGGAGCCGTACCAAGGTGTGCCAATAAGCCGTGACGATCTCGGACTGGAACATGAGTGGTACTCACTGGCTAGCAGGGACCATCCCAAAGCGGGTGGGTGAACGGCGATGATCTCGGGCTGGAACATCAACGGCACTCACATCCTAGTAAGAACAATACCAAGGCTAACGGGTGAGCGACGACCATTTCGGGCTGGGGCGTCAGGGGCACTCACATCCTAGCAGGGAACAGTGCCAAGGCGAACAGGTAAGTTATGGCCATTTCGGGCTGAAGCATGAGTTCATTCGCTAGCAAGAACCATGCCAACGCGAGGTTGAGCTATGAAGGCCTCGGGCTCAAAGCGACGGCACTCACGTCATCTACGAATGTGTGCGGCGTCCAAAGGACCATATCTTCTGTTAGCTGGCTTGAAGCTGAACTCCAGATGAGGTTATCCCAAAAGGATGATTGGCGTATGATGTCCAGGATGAACACTGGCACTAGCAACCCAAGTTTGGGTCCCTCGTTATGTTCAGAACAAACGCGATGGCCCTGCTAAATTCAGTAAGCATCATGATGTTTGCAGATATTTGAGACTCACTCGGGCACAGCGTCTGCTACCCTCCCCTCAAACTCATACCGTTGCGCAGTGACGAATCTCTTTCGGAACGACTTGTTCTGCTCAAGAAATTTAGCATTACATCTAGTAGGCTCCCTGCAATGGCCTTGTTCCTTGTGAAGGTCTGTTATCAACAACGAGCGATGAGCAATGAGGCCAAAAGGTGAACTCCGGTACCGACCTTTGAGAACAACATATAGCGGGATTCCGTGCCCCCTTGCTTCTATTGGGTCCAGCCACTTGTCAAAGAGTAATCGCTTTATAGTCATCGGCATTGCTTGCAGCGTTTCCTTACGCGACTGCCCGTCTCGGCCTCGAAGGTTAAACGCCCTTGTTTACAGGCCGTCATATTTTGTGAATACTAAGATAACAGGAACTGCACGTTCCGATGAGAAAAGCACTCATCCGTTTACGAAAGTCCCATACCATCACCGGCTTGAAGCGAAAGCAAGCGCATGTCTGCCCCGCCCAGCGGTCTCTCGTCATCCAGCGACAAACAGATCTTTCAGAGATATGAAAAGCAGACTCAGTGACTAGAAGGTCTATTGCACACCTACTAGATGACGTGTATTCGACCCTTCAGCTCCATTTTTCCTCGACACACGATGAAGTCCTCGAGTTTGCTAGTTTCGTCTATTGATCCGCATTCGATTCCACAAGAGTTATGGAGGATGATGGCTAACGTGCTGGGGTAGCTGTTCTCGTTCTCGATGTCATGTATATCACGCTAGATTTATCAAAGAGGGGCACAGCATGGATCACAGGCCGACCCAAACGCTCCGCACACACCTCTCTGCTTGGATCATGATGTGTATTCCCCTCAACCTCCCAGAGGGGCAATAAGTAAATGGAGGCTAGAGAGAAGTATAACAACCACCGGCACGGGTACGTACTAGGTTTCCGTTGTGATCATGAATGATAGGCGTATCGGTTTCACTAGAGCTTCTGCAAGATTGTCGTCTTTCCTACATTCGACCTTCCGGCAATAAGGACCCGGAATTCGGTGAGTTGATAGCCCATGTTGTCGTTGCTAGCTGGAAGGGTTTTGGCCACGTACATGAAAGGTGCTGGGTTAGGAACTGACCATTGTGAAGAGGGCGACATGAACTTGTAGCAGAGTTTAGAATCAAAGGCTCGTCTGCTTCATCGTATCCCTTCGTGGAAGGGATTCGAGGGCAGATCTGCCCAGCAAGGGATTGCCCTTGCCCTTTTCTTATTCAATTAGTGTCATCTAGTAGCTAGATATTGCTGCAAAATGAAATTAAAACGACACCAGTGAGCAAGACGAGTACTGTGCGGTGATCTCGCATGAATACTTGACAGCCACACAGCGCTCGTCTGCAGTAGCGCGCCGATCGAGTTGTGGAAGGAACTTCAGGCCCGCGTTGCCACACTCATCCAGTGGGCGGGACCTTAGCAGCGCGGTATCAAATTGATGAAGGCCCAGACCTTTCGGGGCCAACTGTACAAATTTACCTAGGTCTCGGGAAGAAGAGTCTAGAGCGTCCGTGGATAAGAGGAGCGTGAAAACAGCAAAAAATAGGAAGGAAAAATGTAAGGGGTTGGGTGAATGAGAATAGAGCCTGATGTAGTCCGTAAGACTATCGTTGACCGTACTGCGGCTGATGCGTCTGATAAGAGGGCGCCGACGACTCAGCATAATTTTGTGTCTGGTAGTGAGTGTATGGGGCGGTAGGGACATAGCCTCCAGACTGTTCATAGTCGTTAGGATCTAAGTTTTTTGCAGCCATAGTCAGCATTCAGATACGCAACGACCGAGCGCGCGCGAAAAGCGACCCAGAACGTACAAGGCTGTGCGTGTAGCGCACCTGCTGGAGGAAGGCTGAATGGTGCAGCTCCTGGTGGCGATCGGGGGCTCGTCGGACTGAACCGGGCTTCCACCATCCCCGCGCTCGCCTGCCTCTGCTGGTAACCAGGTTGCGCGTTCGCATGACGACCGTATTGCGACTCGTAATCACTGTACGGCGCCGCTGCGACTCCGTATGGCTTCTCGGTGACGTCGCTCAGTTGCCGCCCATGGTCTCGGTACATGGCTCTCGGGTCCTCTGGCGCGCCCGGACTTCGCACCCGGCTACTAGACCATTCATCGGTTGAAGGACGGGGGTCCCAGGCATCACCCGGCCGCTGACGTTCACCAAGTGGGATGCCTTGTGGTGCGTCAACGCTGTAGGTCGTGTAGTATTTCTCGTGGTCGGCTCGCTGCGTCGAAGAGTACCATTGACATAGTAGAAGGAGATAACCCTGGTGTAACTGAGAGTCAGCGCCTGTATGCGAAGAGCCAAATTAACGGAGAACGGCAAAGCAAACCTGGAAGATGAGCAGAATCAACCACAGTCCAGCCATGATACCGATGTCCGCCCAAACGAAAATATTGCAAACAGTCGGACCCTCTCCTGAGGTGGCATCTGAACCTATGCCCGTTGAATTCGAGGTCGAATTGCTGTAAAAGTTGGTGACGCAATCGTTCGTGGCGGTCGTATGCCGAGTTGCTGAGATGACGATCCACGTTGCGGAGATACCAAAGACATAGGAAACCACCATCGCATTAATCCGCACATACTGTTGGAAAAGCGTAGCTTTTTCCTGTGTGGTGCCTTTGTGTGGTTAGGATGCCTGTGGGCCCAAACCGTCGTGGACATCGTCACTTGCCTTGAATATACCGAAGAAACCCATGGCCTGCACAGCACACCCAACGAAGCATCCAATCGCAAACAGCCACGGAGCGAAAGATGGTGTTGACGCTCCTACAACTGCCCAGTATGAAGTGCGTCAGCCTTCAGGGTCAGGCCCGTGGTCGAAGGCTAGGAGACTGACTGGAATTTGTGGCGACGGCAAGAATACCAGCTAGTAGACCAACGCCCTAATATGCTATCCTCATAAGAAGCCTACTAGACCGCTCGTTATATATGATTCGACCCACAAATTGCTCTATGATGGCCAGATATATGCCTACATTCATTGTAGGGATCGCTGAAAACCAATTTGAACTGAGCTCCTGGTCAATACTGAGGCAATTCAACCAGCCTCACCGCAGCAACAGTATTCATGACTTCTACTGGCCATAGTGAATTAAGTCAGAATATCGTCGAGGAAGATGGTAGTCGCAACGTGAATCTATAACGATCTCAACTAACTGCGGCCGGGTTGGCAGTGCTCGGCTCTAAGGCTCCATAGGTCCGCTGCTCACTCCCTGCGTCGTCATTCCGTGTGGGACTAGAGTTCGAACCACATTCCTCCTATCGTTCGAGATTACCATGAAGCTCTCCATCCTCGCAGTGGCGACCGCGGCCGCCTCAGTCTCCGCTATTGTTATGCCATGGGGCAACAACTTCAAGCTCGGAAGCGTACAAGATGGCCCTGTTGAGCCAAAATCGTCATGGAATTTTATCGATTGCGGTATAGCAAGCCTTGCAATCTGGCCTTCTGGAAAACATCACATACTCACTGCGCATTCTCTCTTTGACTCTACTGCGCAGGGCTCCCATCTGACGTGGTCTTGATCGAATCTCTCACTGTATCCCCTGATCCCCCCGAGCCCGGGAAGAACCTTAACGTTACTGTCTCTGCGTTTGTCACCGAAAGAATCGAGGTTTGCCAACATCTCAAGTCAGCGCTGAGTTGTGGAAATGCTCATCGGCGATTGGGATACATAGGACGGCGCATACGCGGATGTCACTGTCAAGCTTGGCCTTATCAAGCTCCTCCACAAACAATTTGACGTCTGCCAAGAGGCGTACGTATAGTTGAATTCTCCTCTCAGTCTTACGCGTTTCTGATTGAATGTCTTGTCTTTCAGCGAAAATGCTGACGCGGAGATAAAGTGTCCTGTCGAGCCTGGACCCCACCACGTCGTCCAGACGGTCGCGCTTCCCAAGGAGATCCCACCGGCGAAGTTTGTGGTGATGGTTCGAGGCTACACCGTGGATGATGAGAGCTTGATGTGTGCAGATATTCAAGCCGACTTCCGCAAGAAGCCGTTCTGATTGGAAGAGATCTTTCTTCACGATGTTGTCATATCCAAACCAGCCATCCCCTGTTCTCACGTCAACGCTCCCTCGCCAATGAAATGGATCCCATCACAGTTTCATATATTTGCTACATCTGCGGTGTATGGCTGGAAATTGTTATATATCTTCTATTCGCATTCAGTGATTGGTAAACGACAAGCATCCGCATAACTGGATTCAAGTGGCAAAAATGGACAGACATTCACTACTAAGGAATAAATGAGGACATGGTAAGGGAACGCGAGCGACCTCTATCTTCCATTCCTCCCGTAAAATATTCCTTCCAATCCGTCCTCATAATCTAGCTCCTCTACTCTTCTGCCTTGAAGGCTTTGATCTCGGCCGCAGAGGCACCTTGGGCTTTGATGGACGCAAGGAATGGCGCCTTTTGCGCTGAGGGCCAAGTCTTGAATTGCGCCAACAATTGCGTCTCCTCCGCCGGCATCAACAGTGCTTTCTGGGGCGGCGTCCTACAAAAAGAAAAAGAAAAAAGAGGCGATGACACAAACAGGGGAGTCGGTCTATGTTTATCTTCAATCGGTGCGGGCGTGTAACTCCTCCTACTCACAAGATCTTAGCCTTCGGGACCGTCGACTTCACCTGTTTGATTTGCGCCGCGTTCAGAGCACCCGAAGCACAAAAGCTGTCGACCAACATCTGCAGATAGAATTGACTCCCGCCTTTCGTGAGGATTGCCAGGAAGGAGCTGAACTGTGCGGCGGGTAAGGCTGTCTTCGATGGGTCTCTGCGAAAGAGCGATTGAAAAAAAAAAAAATGCAGGGCAATCTTGTCAGAGAACTGCAAACAGAGGTCCGAGAATTGGATAACATACTTGCACGTGCCGGCTGTGATCGTAGGAGTCACTTCGGCACTGAAGGCTGCGATCTCTTTCGCTGAAGCTCCTTGGTTCGTGATGTCGGTTACGAACGCAGTTTGTTTGGCTGGTTTCCAGGTCTTGAACTCCTTCAACAATGTCTTCTCCTCCCCTGGCGTCAATAGCGCACCATGTTTTGGGGTTCTGTATGTTAAGAGTAAAATAGTTTGAGGAGGAGAGATTGAGTGGCAGGTCAACGGAAAGCCACTCCTATATGTTTCGGACACTCACATGATAGTCGCATCGTCTGCCGTCGCCTTGATCTTTTTGACTTGCTTCCTGGTCAGGGCTTTGGAGCTGCACACATCGTCGACTTGCATCTGGAGGTAATACAGGCTGCCTCCGTCGTCAAGGGTGTCCAACAGGTCATTATATTTGGCAGTGATAGAAGGCCCCGAACCGTCGCCAGTCCTTAGCAGCCGAATTCGACGCCCATCAAAATTGAAAACCACGCTGAGATAGAAATAGATAAAGGACGCACTTGCACTTATCGGTACTAATTGTTGGAGCATTGTCTGAATCGTCAGAGTCATCGGAAGTGACAGCCTTGGATGACTTTGCAGTGCTGTGAGATGTGGCACTAGAACTGGAGCCAGAGTTGGAACCGGTGCTGGCCTGATCGTTTTCGGAACTCTGGGCCTGGACCTGTGGTACACTGCTTGCTTGGATCGGAGCTTGACTCTGGGTCGGCTGCCCTGGGATAGGAGCGGTCCAATCGGAGATGGCTGGGAACGAGGTGTAAGGAATGCAGGTGGCAACAGCATGGGCGTCGACAACAACAACACAGACGCTTGTAATTGTCGGCAGGATGGTCACAGGTGTGACTTGACTGCAAGCCGCGACGATGAGGTTGATCTCCCTCTGAGTCACCCCAGCTGCGCTTCCCTGAGCCGAAACCTTGTTGATGAAGTTCTGGCAAGGGTCTTGATCCATCCTGGGGAGGTCGAATTGAAACTGTGCTTCCTCTTGGGCTGTGAACGCGCCCTCGTCCGGAGTGCTGCGAGTTTTCGGGAGAGAAAGACATCAGTGTCCATGACGCACAAGGAGTAATATTTTGATATGTGAAGTAAAACACACATGATAGTCGGGTTGGTCAAGTACTGTTCAAAGAACTGGACCTCTGCGGCGGACAATGGCGTCGTCGCCTGGCAGACGGTCGTGCGCATCGTGTTGAGGTTGAGATTGGTCATACCGTTCTGCCACTGCAGCTTCCACTTGGCGAACTGGGCGACCGAGTACGTTCCATTGGTTGCACCGGCATTGAGCGTGCACATAGGTAACACTTGGAATTGTGGAGGACTCGGTGCAGTTGGACCGCCGCCGCCGCCGCCGTCGGTACTGTTGCCACCATCGCCGCCGGCGTTTCCACCGTGGCCAGTCGCATTCACGACGGTTCCAACGACCATATTTATGCTAGGTGCGGCGGCTAATAGCACGTCGTTCACCTCATCAGCGTCCATCACGTATTCAGCAGTCATGCCTGTAGCGACGAGCTGGGCTCCCTGATCCACAATAGCAGTTGCGAGGCCGTTGATGGCACCGCCTACCACGTTAACATCGTTGGTGACACCGTTGATCTTGTTGGCGACATCTTGAGCGTCTCGTTTGCTGGGATTGTCGAAGTCTTTAGTGAGCAGTGTACGAGTTGCCGGACGATTGGGACTCACAAGTTGTGGTGGGAGCCACCAGCGGAGATGCCAAGAGGCGCCGCCGAGACCAAGGCAGAAGCAAAGAGAGCGAAGGCGGCGGTGAGCTTGGAGTATAGCATCCTGAATTAGAATCCAGCAGAAAAGGGTATTGAAGGGGAAAGATTGAATGAAGGAAATCAGACCGAACGGAAGGTAAAAACAAAGAATGAAAGTGAAAAAGTGAGAGTGAAAAAAGAGAAAGCAAAGCAAAGGGATCAAAGGGTAGAAAGTGAACGAGAGAGCAGAAAGAAGAGAGACGCATTTGTCGCTGGCGTTGCGTAATCGCTGGCCACCTGAAACTTATCAACTCCCTACATAGCTCCGCGTCTATATATATTCACAGTCGTCGTCTGTCTGACCCTAAGCTTTTCGAGTGAGCTCGCTAAATCACGCCCACAAATGCTGGCTCCAAGGAGAAGATCACCGCGACCACATCGTCCAACCTCGACTAGCATATAAAAGGAATGGATGGATTGTATGATGTAAGAGTGCCTATGTGGCATGAAACACAGTCCAGATCCGCCAAGCCATCTCGTGATCGTGGGTCAGCGTTGAGTTGAGTCACCCTGACGCATTCTACCCTGTAAGCATACTGGCAACACGGACCATGGCCGACGCTCCCAACACCACCGCACATACAGAGAAGATCCATGTCGAGCCACATCCGAGGTAATATGGAATTTCTTGTCTCGCATTGTTCATGTAACTGATCCGGGCTTCCAGCCCAAGTGACGCGCCCTCAGGACCCTCGAAAGGCGAGCTCAAGCGGCTAGCGAAGCAGGCTGAGAAGGACAAGAAAGCCGCCGAGAAAGCTGCTAAGCAAGCCGAGCTCAACGCGGCCAAAGCTGCCGCCGACGTCGTGAGTGTTGCTCAGGGAGCAAAGTTCGTGTGGTCTGACTATGTGCGAGTCAGGACTACGCTTCTCAAAACTACGGTCCATTACCACTGAATCAATCTCAAGAAAGAACAGGTGGGATACTATTTCACAAAAGAACAATTGGGGTGATGTTTTGACAATGGCTCATTTCTTAGGTCGTGAGCGGATAAAGATAGACACATTGACAACGGCAGACGTCGGCAAGTCTGTCCTGTTTCGCGCCCGGGTGCAAACTCTGCGTGCCCAAGGTGACTTTAATCTCTCTTCTAATCAACCTCTCAGATATAATGTGGTTGACGTATCTGAAATCGCTCAAGGGAGCAAAATGGTGTTTCTCCATCTGCGGCAGCGTCTCTCGTCGATCCAAGCGCTTGTCGCACAAACTCCTCATACGGTTTCGAAGCAGATGGTCAAATGGTCAGGCTCGATTGACTCCGAAAGCATTGTGTTAGTTGAGGGCGTCTGCCAAGCGCCCATGGAAGAGGTGAAGAGCGTCACTGTTGGGAATGTTGAGGTGCTCATTCATAAGGTATGAAAGAGCTTTTCACGATCATGGATCTGGCATTGGGCTACCCAAAGCTGAGCGACCACTTCAAGATCCATGTCATCGCGGGGGTTGACGGTGGTCTACCCTTCTCATTTGAGGACGCATCACGTCCGGAAGAAGAGTACGAGAAGGAGGATGCCAAGTTCAACAAGGTTCATTTGGACACCCGGCTCAATAGTCGTGTGTTCGATCTTCGTGTACGTTTCACCTCTCTGTAAATCATCGTCTACATTCGAGCTTACATAGATCGTTTCCCAATAGACTCCCACCAACCAAGCTATCTTCACCTTGCAAGCGGCTGTGACCAGATTCTTCAGAGAGTATCTGGAGACAAACCACTTCTTGGATATCCATAGCCCAAAATTGCAAGGTGCAGCCACAGAATCCGGCGCATCTGTGTTCAAGGTTGGATACTTCAAAGGTGAAACATAAAATAGCATCATTCTCTGGTGGTCTTACAGATCTAGTATGTCCTGAATACTTTATTTTGGCCCACAGGAAACGCTTTCTTGGCTCAAAGCCCCCAGCTTGCCAAACAGATGGCCATCGCTGCTGACTTCGAGCGTGTCTACGAGATCGGTCCCGTCTTCCGTGCGGAGAACTCCTTCACTCACCGCCACATGACCGAGTTCACTGGGCTAGATCTGGAGATGACGATCGAGGAGCACTATCACGAGGTCCTTGAACTGCTCGATAGCATGCTCATCCACATCTTCAAAGGCCTCACAACGCAATACGCCAAGGAGATCGAGGTCATCCAGAAGCAGTTCCCTGCGGAGATATTCAAATTCAAGGAGAAGACGCCAAGGCTTGGGTGGAAAGATGGATTGGCAATGTTGAAGGAGGCTGGCGTTGAAATTGGGGAGTTCGAGGATTTAAGGTGCGCGCTACTCACCACGTCTTGTGGTTAGGGTTAATCTTTGAAGTCAACGAGCATATTTAACATTTGGCTTATAGTACCGAACAGGAGAAGCTTCTCGGGAAGCTAGTCTACGAGAAATACGATACTGACTACTACATCCTTGACAAATTCCCGACTGCGGTCCGGCCGTTCTACACCATGCCTGATGCGGCCGATCCCGTGAGTCTGCCTGTCAAGTATTTGGAAAAGCTGACTGTCAAAACTCATGCTTGTATCTGAAAAACCAACGCCTTACTTTAGAACTACTCAAACTCGTACGATTTCTTCATGAGAGGTGAGGAGATCCTCTCGGGCGCGCAACGTATCCACGACCCAGCTTTCTTGACAAAGCGCATGGTCGAATGTGGCGTCGACCCGGCGACCATGAGGGGCTACCTGGACGCGTTCAAGTTGGGCGCACCTCCACACGGAGGAGGAGGTATTGGTGAGTGAAACATGCGCTCACAATATAATCCTTCATTACCTCTTATAACTTCATCTTCAGGCCTGGAGCGGGTGGTGATGTTGTTCTTGAAGGTCGGGAATATCCGGCGAGCCTCCATGTTCCCTCGCGACCCTCGGAGGCTAGAACCTTGAGAGATGAATAAAAACCTTACATACACAGTACCAAGTATGTAATTGCCAGAATTGGGTATATATCTCCATTGGATATGCACCTTATCAGAGCTCTACCTAGAATCGCTAGTCGCACGTGGGACGTGAGGCTGGCAACACTACATAGCGTGGGACAACCGTTCATACGCGATCGCGAAATTCCATCTCACATATATACAGCCTTAACGTGGCCTCTCCTTCACTTCACACACCCATCATCATCACCACTTACTATCCGTGTAATGCTCTCTATCGCCCGTCGTCAGATAAATTCCCGGGCTGTACGTTCAGCTTCAATTTGGGCTGCCGTCGCTCAAGGGCCTCCCGACGCTATCCTCGGTGTGTGCCATCCTGTCAGGGACTGGGACTGAGATTTAACCCACCTGCATCTCTTTCTATTGACCCCAGGTGTTACTGAGGCTTTCAAGGCCGACAAGGATCCCAAGAAGATCAACCTCGGTGTAGGGGCATACCGGGTGAGTGAAATGTTGCAATGTTAACTGAGAAAAGTTGGAGATTCATTTCTATCGGGGATATTATTAGGACGAGAATGGCAAACCGTATGTCTTGCCTAGTGTCAAGAAGGTACCAGAGGCAATTTATCGAAAAGCTTAAGGAGGCATGCAGCTGAACCATTCCCGTCGGTAGGCTGAGGAGATCATGGCAGCGGCCATGGGGGACAAGGAGTACCTTCCGATCACCGGCGACGCCGGCTTCACCAAAGCGGCGGCCAAGCTCGCTTATGGAGCTGACAGTGCACCTATTGTTGATGGCCGGGTGCATAAGACTCTCTTTTAGCTGGGGGTAAAACGCTGCTGACACTGGTCAATGTCAATGTTGCAGATTGCGGTCACACAATCGATATCCGGAACGGGTGCCCTACGTATCGGAGGCGCATTCCTTGCTCGTCATTACCCGCACTCAAAGACCATCTACCTTCCTGTTCCGTCGTGGGGCAACCACACCCCCATCTTCCGCGATTCCGGGCTGGAAGTCAAGGGTTACCGCTATTTCGACAAGAAGACAGTCGGATTGGACTTCAACGGCTTGATTGAGGACCTCAAGGTAGGCTCCCTTCGGACTCGTATTGCTTTTGACTTATTTTCATAAGAGAGCTTCTGATGGGAAACTTATCATCACGACAGAACGCGCCGGAGCGGAGCATTGTGCTTCTCCACGCTTGTGCTCACAACCCCACTGGTGCGTTAGAGAGTTGTATGCTGCGACTTCTTCACGCTTGACTGAATGATTTTGACGTAGGTGTTGATCCGACTCAGGAGCAGTGGAAGCAGATCTCTGACGTTGTCAAGGCAAGCGGATATGTGAGAATCCTCAAGCTAGCGCGGCTCACCAGTTTGCTCTTTCCAGGAGAAGAAACTCTTCCCATTCTTTGATATGGCATACCAAGGGTTTGCGTCAGGGTCAACGTTGAGGGACGCCTTTGCCGTGCGATATTTCGTCGAGCAAGGACACCAAGTCGCACTCTCGCAAAGCTTCGCTAAGGTCCTACATCCTACGACATCCGGTGCAGTGTAACAAAGCTCACAATTTTTATTTTATTTTATTTTCTTTGTGTAGAACATGGGTCTTTACGGGGAGCGTGTCGGGGCGTTCTCGTTGACAACCAGCTCACCAGAGGAGAAGGCGCGCGTTGACAGCCAACTGAAGATCGTCATTCGGCCCATGTACTCCAACCCTCCTTTGCATGGCGCACGCATCGCTGGTACCATCCTCAACGATACCCAATTATACGCGCAATGGTATGTATCTTTTTGCATTGTCTATTGCATGAAGAAGGTCAACCGTAATCGAAATATCCCATAACCGTAGGGAGGCCGAGGTCAAGGGTATGGCCGACAGGATCATCAGCATGCGCGACGCGCTGTACAACAAGCTCACGCACGACCTGAACACGCCCGGAGAGTGGGGTCACATCAAGTCGCAGATTGGCATGTTCAGCTTCACGGGTTTGAAGCCTGAGCAGACCAAAGCGTTGGCAGAGAAGGCGCACATTTATATGACTGGAGATGGACGAATCTCCATGGCTGGCCTGAATGCGCACAACATCGGGTACTTTGCTGAGGGTATGTAGTTTGTATTATCGTTCTCTTCATTGGCGTGTAGAGGATTGAATCTTGTTTTGTTTCTGATAGGCGTTTCGAGATCGGTGAAAGGTGACCTTTAGGAAAAATCGCAGGCATCACGTAGTACAGAGCACTGCCTACGGTCTGCTACCGTCGCTTTGGGGAATAAAACATCTTTAATTCGGATTAAGCCCATGCTACGTCCCAAGCAAAGTAACTCTCTAAACTCGACATCATCTTAAAGGTCGTATCGGCCGTTTACGGCGTCCACGAAGTAGGGCAAAGAACATTAAAGATGTCACGCCAGACAGAGAATACCTAGATTCTTTCTCGTCAGAAGACTGCCACAGCGTAGGATACAACATGCGAGCCACTCACCAGATGATGGCATATGTTGCGTGTTCATTCCGTACATCCACGATAGCTGATCGTCCTACTGGCCGACCCTCGTTGAGGTCTTGGAGGCGATTTGCTATGGTGCCCTCTGCAAGTCGAAGGTAAATTGCCTAAGTCATGCCAGAGGGAACGCGTGTGTATACGTACGATGTATGGCTTCGATGAGGACGGGTTGTACACCAGCATCCTTCCCGCCTGCGTACTCTGCCAGCTGTTCAATGTCCGGCCAATACCACTCCCCCATCTCAGGCTTGTTCTCGGGCGTGAAGGCGTTCTTCGTCTGTTGCAACCGGAGCATCCCAACCACTTCGACCACGCCATTAGCAGCCGCGTTTGCCATCTTACCCTCCCGTGCTGCAGGACCAAGATCATGTTCGACAAATCCGCGATCGACGAGAACGGTGGTGGCTCCAGGTCGCTTGAGAGGGGTGACGAGGTTAAAGCCGTTCTTGTTATCCTTCACCCGCGGTCCGAGAAGAATTGAGTGAGCGTTATCCCACTCCCCGGTGACGTTAACTCTACGCCACTCGAACTCTGGCAGCGCTTTCAGACTGAATCCAGAGAGCCGTCAAATACCAGGAAAGATTCGTGAGTCGGAGAGGGCTCACTTAATATTCCTTGGTAGCGTCATGGGATCCTTTTCCACTTGTTCTTGCAACTCATTAATCAGATCCAGTTTCCACTGTAGCCTCTTGAGCTGCCATGTCCCGAGCCCAAAAGTGAAGATGGGAATGAATCCCAGGATCAGCTTGTATGGAGAGGACCAAGACTTGGCCCGCTTTTGTCCCCGCGCATTCCATGGGGCAGTCTCGTTTTGTGTAGTGACCCAACGTCGAGATTGCCATGTCCTCAGCTGTTGCAGCTGCAAAGACGAGCACGGCAGGCGGATGGGTAAACGGAGCATTTTGGGATTCTTCTCAAGTCCAGGTAACTGTGAGAAAGGGGCCAATCTACTTAGTCTAGAGCCACCTTCGATCGAAGACTGCGCTGCAACCCCGCCGCAATATGTGAGCTGTGCATCCTATGAGCACATGAGGCCGACTCACATGCCCATCTCTCATACAGGTTCTCTTCCAGCTCGAGGACGAGGCAAACCGAGTTCGGCGACGATCCGCGCGATACCATGCACTTTCCAACTCGACCAGTAGACAAGGATAAGGCCGAGGCCGAGCTCACCCTCAACATCAAGAAAGCCACAAGCCCAGAGGAATCGGCACCGAAGCAGAAGCACGTTAGAAGTAAGTGGTAACCTGTGGTTGAACCACAGATTGCGCTGGCTCATTGCTCTACTGTCTCATAGAATGTATTGTCTACACATGGGACTACCATTCGTCGCTGTCGATATGGACAGGATTGAGGGTGCAACCTATCCTTGCGGATGAGGTGCAGACTTTCAAAGCTCTGATCACTGTGCACAAGGTACTGCAAGAAGGGCATCCTGTTGTGAGTAATTCAAGGCCCTGAGATCTTCGTAGAGTAATGTCTCATGATGCTCTCAATCTCAGACAATCAAAGAAGCCCAAGGTCAAACGAGCTGGCTGGAGACCTGTGCGCGTACCGTAGGCAATGATGGCCAGAAGGGTGAGCTTCCTATCGCACAAGGCGGCGATAATCTTTGACAATTAAATGGTTACGACGTCATAGGATATGGTGCCTTGATTCGAGCATACGTCGCCTTCATCCTTTCCAAACTCAGATTCCATCGAACCCACCCGGAATTCAATGGTCTCTTTGAGTACGAGGAGTATGTTAGTTTGAAAGGCATTGATGATCCTAACCAAGGGTGCGTAACATGAGCGCCAGCATCTCTCTTATTGAAGGCTCGCTCATGTGCGTTTTTGCGTAGCTATGAGACCATCTCCGATCTTATGAATTTACAGGATCAAATCGAATCGTTCCAAAAGTTGATTTTCGCGCACTTCCGGATGTCCGTCAACAACGAGTGCCGGATATCTGCTTTGGTCCCGTTGGTCAAAGAGAGCTACGGAATTTACCGCTTCATCACCAGCATGCTTCGTGCAATGCATCGTCGTACGTCACTTGAGACTTGCCCTACGCACCCTGAGTGCGTCTGATCATCATACGATCCATAGGTACCGACGACCATGAGGCATTGGAGCCTCTCCGCCAACGATACAATGCCCAGCATTACTCACTTCGCAAGTTCTATTACGAGTGTTCCAACCTCAAGTACCTGACAGGTCTGATCAACGTTCCAAAACTCGGCCAGGTTGGTCATTTTTTACCGCACGGTTGCGGATATCCTCTAATTATTCCTGTTTCTTAGGATCCCCCTAATCTCACTGATAGTGGTGGAGCGGTACCCGATCTTCCAAAGCGACCGCAAACAACACAGCCCAGAGAGGTGCCCTCACCTTCCCCACCCGAAAATAGCGCCGAAGACCGTATGATCCAAGAGCAGGCTCGAATGCTTCAAGAGTACGAGGACAAACAGAAGGCCCTCCAAGCGTCTCGAGAGGCAGAGGAGCGCCGAGCAAGGGATGAAGAAGCACGTCTCCAGAGGGAGTTCGAGGAGATGCAGCGGCAGCAGGCAGAAGCGCAACGTTTAGCCGAGGAGCAGCTGAGACAGCAACAACTGCAACAACAGTCGATGCAGCAGTCACAGATGAACGACATGTATGGCCAGAGGATGCAGGAGATCGAGAGGGAGATGCTTGCTATGAGAGGACAGTACGAACGAGACCAGATGATGTTGGAGCAGTACGACCGGGTGAGTTGGAGTTCTCCTTGCACAGCGGATTGTCTCTAACCGCTTCCGACGAATGTTATTTACCGTTAGCGTGTGAAAGCGCTCGAAGGGGAACTTTCCGTCATCGGCGCTAACGCCGGGTCCCAGATGTCCGCCAAGGACGACATCATCAGGCAGCTTCAGGAGCAGGTCGCCATGTGGCGGAACAAGTACGAGGCGTTAGCCAAGCTGTACACCCAATTGCGCTCCGAGCACTTGGATATGTTGAGCAAGTTCAAACAGTTCCAACTTAAAGCCAACTCCGCACAGGAGGCAATCGACAAGATGGAGCGCATGGAGCGAGATATCAAGGCGAAGAACTTGGAGCTGGCTGATATGATACGTGAGCGGGATCGCGCTCGATTCGATGTCGACCGGTTGAAGAGCGTAAGTGACTATTAACTAGGTTCATCCCGTTAGGCCGTCATCCCATGTACTGATCTTCTTTATGCTTTCTTTCATTCAGAGCCATAAAGAAGAGCTCGAACGGGCCCGTCGCGACTTGCGCTTCGCCAACGAGCGAGCTGAAGATGCTACGAGAAGCAAGAGTTCCGAGGTTTCGGGCGTGCTCTCCAAGTACAACAGGCAGATGACCGAACTTGAAGATTCACTCCGGGTATGTCTGTCAAAAGTTCCCAAGTTTGTGTTTCTTTTGTCTGACCGACATCCAAAAACTGGTCTTTTAAGGCGAAGCAACTCCTGATAGATGATCTGCTCATGCAGCTGGACTCTAAGAAGGGTGAGGTTGAGCATCTCCGAGAGGAGAAGGATCAAGAGATTGCAATCACCGAAGAGGGCTTGAACAGCGCGCTTTCGCAATTGGCCGAAATGCAGCAGGTTAGGCCTTCACACAACCTTTATATTGAAAGAGAGTTGCTCATGACGAGTTCATCACACATCTCTGCAGACGCAAGGCTTGACAGACCAGGCCCTGAACACCCAAATCGACACATTGATTCTTGACAATCGGAAGAAGCTAAATCAGATCATCGGTTGGTTGTTTTGGTCATCGAACAGGAGGAGCTGGTACTGAATGCGTCATCATCAGACTCGATCTTCCAGAGCTGTGTTCAGAAGGTGGACGATGCGATCTACGAGCTCGAGTCTCCTGCAGGGACCGGCAATCAAAACTCAACGCCGGAGTACACGCTCTCCATGATCGAGAAGTCTGTGAACAACGCAACCGAGTTCGCCATGACGTTCAACATGTATCTTGGAGGCGAAGTCGGTGGTGACCACGTCGACGTAATCAAGGCCGCCAACGAGTTCGCGCAATCCCTCTCTGATGTGCTCCACAACAGCAAAGGACTGACCCGGCTATTGGAGAACGACGACAAGTCTGACAAGCTCGTCAACGTGGCCAAAGCAGCTGGCGACATCGGTCTCAGGTTCTTCCTCAACCTTCAGTCGTACAAGCTCGACCTGGTCCAACCTAGTGCACGCAAGGACATCGCGTTGAGGAACAATGTGGAGGCACGTAGCTCGTTGAACAAGCTCTCTGAGACCGTGGAGTCCTTAATCCCGAAGACCAAGGCTGGCGGGGTGGCGAAGATGAACGGCGACATCGGCGACGTGGTGGAGCAGGAGATGATGGGCGCAGCGAGGGCGATCGAGGCCGCGACCCAGCGTCTCCAGGAGCTCATGGACCGCCCCCGCGATTCGAACAAGTACAACGCGTTGGACTTGCAGGTGCACGACGCCATCCTTGCGGCGGCGATGGCCATCACGAGTGCCATTGGACGCCTCATTCAGGCGGCGACCGATTCTCAGCAGGAGATCGTCGCACAAGGGAGGGGTTCCAGCACGGTGCAGCAGTTCTACAAGCGCAACAATCGTTGGACAGAAGGTCTCATATCAGCGGCCAAGGCTGTCGCGTACGCGACGACGCTCCTGATTGAAAGCGCAGACGGTGTCCTCTCCGGGACCCATTCGCTCGAACAGCTCATCGTCGCATCAAACGAGGTATCGTCTGCCACGGCGCAGCTGGTCGCGGCCTCACGTGTTAAGGCGTCGTTGATGTCCAAGACTCAAGACCGGTTGGAGATCGCGGCTAGGGCGGTTACGGACGCGTGTAAGGCGCTCGTGCGGCAAGTCAAGGCCATCACGGCCAAGCAGATGAACAACGAGTCGCAGCCGGACTACAATGTGATGCCCGTGCACGAGTTCAAGGTGCGAGAGATGGAGCAGCAGGTAGAGATCCTGAAGCTGGAGAAGGAGTTGGGCGCGGCACGACATCGCCTGGGAGCGATGAGGCGTGCAGGATACCACGCCAACGAGGAAGACTGAAGGCTTTCTTTCTGGAGAGATTGATTTGGATGTTTTCTACACTTTGCTCCCTCGCTTTTCACATTTAATGCAGATCGGTGTATCATGTCCGCGTGCCGAACTATCATAACGAGCCCGTTATTAGGATGAAGAGTATTGATCTTTTGCATAAATAGTCCCCAAGTCTAGCTTTAATTGATCAAAAACCTCTCCAACATTTAGAATTTGAATACCTAGTAACGCCAGGCGTTAGCACGAAAATGAGAGAAAACAGCATCATGGCCGCACCTGTTCGGGAGCGTAGCCCAACTCTTTTAGTGCACCTTTCAGCTCGCCTTGTTTCATGCCATCCTTGGCTCCCGCAATGCTAGCAACCTGTCCAGGCGGTCCTAGAATACAAAAGAGAAATGTGATTAATAAACACACTGTTCTGATAATAGGAGAAGGAGAGCAACTCACCACACACAAAGACCTTTACCTTGCCATCGGCTGAGGGAGGTGCCAGGTATTTCTTGATCATATCCTGGGTCACGAAGCCAGTGTCTCCTTTCCAATTCTCGTCACCCTTGTCGAGCGTGTAAATGATTTTGAGTCTATGACAAAAACGAGGAGCAACCTTAGCACTGGGACTGAGCGAGCACAGGTGGTTGGTGAACACAAACCGCTCCTTGTGATCCTTTGCCCATTTATCCAGCGTCTCTTTCAGGAGAATATCCTTCTCGGAGACGTTGGAGAAAATGAGGGTAAGCTTGGTCTTGTCATTTGGAAGGGACAGCGCGTGCTGGATGATTTGGTACATCGGTGTTCTTTCGTTGTGGAAGGTATGATGAAGTCAGGAGTGAGATCGAAGTCAAAAGGACTCGAACCCAATACATACATCCCACTGCCACCGGCGATCATTCCAATGTTTTCGAGCTCATTCTCTGGTAAGGCAAAGTCACGCAACAAAGAAAAATGATTAGCATCGGACTAACTCTTGTTGTGTTTGACTATTCAGAAACGTAGTAACAAAACGCACCTTGATAAGGTATCTTGGGGAACGGTCCTTTAATCCCAATGGTCTGCCCGGGCTGCATATCGAATAGGTAAGGTGTCACTTTGCCGGTATCGTACTTCTTGATGAGGAACGTGACCTCCCCTGGCGTCTCAGATGGCGAGATTGGTGTGTACGGTCGAACATATGGCTTTCCCTTGGCATCGAGAAGGGGTGGGTGATTCGGGTCCTCCTTCTCCGGTGCAGTCTTGATCACTACACATGATGCCACGGGTAGGAGGGTCGCCGTGTCTGGCGGCAGCTCAAACGTCAACCTGAACGGAATGATCAGTCATTCCAAATCAATCTGTATGCACATGATGACTTACTTGTCAGTGTTGTGGTTGTAAGGCTCAATCTTCTTCAGCTTGAAGTCGATGAACCTGTCCTTGTCGAGCGCGCTGATCGTCGGCGTGGGCTGCTTGACTGCCGTAGGAGAAGGAGCTCCCTCTGGTGTCCGCAAGATGAATTGGTACGCAAATGCGGCCCCCATGGCGCCAGCTAGACCGATCAAGACGAGAGGCTGTGTGCCACTTTGAGCCTCCCTGCTTGGAGGCGCGGTGGCATAACGCCGGATGCTCATACCAGCCTGATCGACGTCGTCCGATGATTGAGTTTATCATAGCTGGCTGTAAGCCAATACCGACCACTCACTCGTCGCGCTAACATTGACATTCTACTGGGGAAGATGTCGGTCAAGATTCGAAATGACCGTGCAGTCGAATCTGGGCACGTGGGAATGCCTAGACTAATCCAACAAATAGGGGCTTTGAGCTGGTCGCCATTCCCAATGGCCGATTAAAACTAACCAGGCACGAAGGCCTCGATGTTCAACAAAGGAGATAGCATAGACCGAGAAAGACGCTCAACACATGAATCGCAGACCTGACACACCAGGTAGGAGTGCTATGCAAGCGTGTCGACTGCCATGGGACCGTTGCATCACACTCCATGTATATATAACGAGTCTGAGAACTACAAATGTATTCTCCTCTGTGAATCTCCGGAATAAATACAAGGAGATTCTGCAGGCCTGTGCAAAGATACTATTGCTCGCTCCGAGCGCTTAATGAGATATCCACACAACTAAGTGCTACCGCCGGTTGAAGTCCGAGTCCCGATCCTGCTTCGTCTCATTCCACATGGGTGACTGGCCGTCTTCTCCATCCTGCGGATGTAAGTGAATCGCCCAACTATCGGCGTGAGTGCTGACATGCAAATGCCGCCTATCAGTCACCCCTGCCTGTGACTTTGGTGCCGACAAATGTTTTGTCCTTTTGTAGAGCCACCACCCGCCTCCGATCATTCCAAAGAATAGTATCGGTCCCACTACAACACCGATAGTTTGAAGGCTGCTGAGCGAGTGTTTCTGCGCTTGGAGGACGTTTACACCCGAAGTTGGGGTGATCAATGCGGTGAAAGTAGGTCCAATAGGAAAATTACTTGTCAGTTGGGTGGCCATCGATGAAGCTGGCGCAATGCTGAAGTGAAGAGGCTGAGCGTCGGTGAGATTCCTTGTTGATGCATCAAAGGCCAGCTTTGAGGAACGAAAAATAAGATAGTTTGAGCTCGTTCGTATCTTGGCTTGCCTCATGAAGGTGCTTGAAGATCCATCTCAATGAAGTTTGAATCAAACAAATTTCAAACTCACATTGATTTGTCCTGCGGTTGCGTTGATGCCACTCCATTCGTAGAGTACATCGTTACTGCTGTCCCCCAATCGTACTTCGATGTCCTTAGTTGTAGTATTGGTGAAGCATGTAGGATCCCATTCAAAATTTATAGATTTAGAAGGGTTGACGGTAGAGCCCGAGGCGGGTGCGATGTATAAGCCGTGGAGACAGTACTTGGCGGTGGCGTTTGTCTGTATGGCAATAGCGAGAGCCCGGGCAGAAAGGCCGTTTTTGGTACGCGCCTCCATGTTGTCTGAAAGATGGCTGGGTGGTCGACGACGACGGAAGGGAAGATGGAAGGAAAGGAAGGGCGAACAGGAGGGATTGACGGGGGCGATAGGAAGCATGATCGAATGACGACCGCACCTCCTGAACAGATAAGCTAGTTTCAAGGCACTGATTCGATTACCGACTCTGATCGTGGTGCCAGCTCGAGTAGGTTCATGTTTCATGTTTCGAAGTTGTTGAAGATGTACGTAAGTGTCCGGAAATTGTTCATCCTAGTTCCTGCTTGACTAACCTGGTCACCTTTGTCGATGTATAGTTTAGCTTGCATGAATGGTCTGGACATATTGCGTCCATCAATTGTCGCCGAATTGAGTCCTTTGCTTGTTATATATGGACCTCAGGAAATGGAGTGGTAGCAGTAGCAGGACACACTGCATCTTCATTCAATGACATCTTCTTCACACTCTATCCGCACTGAATCCTCGCCAACCTCTCTGCCAATACCCCGATCTCCCACTCCAAGTTGCCCCTCGCCTCCCTCTCGTACGCTTCAAAAAATCCTTTCGAAAAGAATAATCTGTCCCTCCTTATAAACGACTCCAAAACCCCAATTCTGCCTTTCGTATAAGTCTCATCATTATAACACCTGTACTCCTCTCTGATCTGCCCCGAATATAGTTCATAAACGCCTCTCTCCCTTCCAAGGACTTCCAGATCAAAATCCAAAAACAACCTCAAGTCGCCGTCAGTTTCATCTCGGTCCCCACTCAAGGAATGAGTTATCGTTGCTTTGATGTAGTGAGATACGAGCGTGACGAGAGGCTGAGGGAGACCAAGTTCCGCGGCAAAAGATAGGAATCGCGCGACTGATTGCTCCTCATTGTATCCAGGGATTGATTCAGGAATGTACACCCAGTCGTGGAAGATGATTGTTAACCCCACAGCCGTAACGTTAGTGATCAAGGGGCGGTTGACGGAGAGGTGTTGTAGCATAGATGAGATGTGGGAGATTGTATGGTAGTGTCTTTGTGGCTCGTTGTATGCTGTTTGAAGCAGAGATGTCCATTTTTGGAGAGCGCTTGGGGTTGGGGAGAAGGGTTGGAGGAGAGCGGTAAATTCGGAGGCTAGATGATTTCTCTCCGGCATGGTTACAGGAGCAGCCATCGCAGTGTTCTCGTCAATTGAGATTTGATCCCAGAGTCAGTTACCACGATGAGTGTTGAATATGGTGTCAGAGAACAATTTGTTGTTTTACAGGATGCAGGAGGAAGAACACATTCGAAGAACCGCATTGCGTTCAAATCGTGAGTACTGGTTCGGCTTCTCTACTATCTACTCTCACATCTGCCCATGGACGGCGCTGAGATTGACCCCGCTCCCATCCCGTCTCTGTCCTCTGGATCCGTCGGGTCCCGATTCGTATCCCAGAATGACATCGACGCTGCGAACGCAACGAGGGATGAACAGTGGAAGGCCGCTTATGCCAGGTTAACTTTCTCCGTCACCATTGTTGTTCTATACACAATCCTGAGGCTCATTGCTATGTGCACAAAAGACTTGGACAAGAACCGCCTCCACGACCCCAAGAGGATGCATACGATGGTCGCTCACTTTTTGAGGTTGGTCGTTTATCACACCAGTTGCCAGCTTGAATGGTTGAGCAGCCCCTGACGCGACCACCTATCTATAGAGGTTACAACAGCAAAAGGTCTGCCATGTTGTATGATTGAGATAATTTGTATCAGAGCGAAATCTAATTTGAAACACAAAGACCATGAAGCAAGAGGAATGGGACGAGAAGATGAAGCTTGGTCAGTATCCAGAAAAACCATCGATAGGACTCGCGTGTGACGGTAATTCATCTTCCAGGCAACCAATTTCGAGGAATCGACGAGGAGGACTCTGCATTCCTTGCCGCGGTTCAGGACGAGAAGCGGGAGCAAGAGCGGCAGCGGAAGATGGTTGAGGCGGAGGAGTTGGCCGCGTTCAAAGCGTACGCACCCCAATTCACTTACCCCGGTTTTGTTTTAACGCACGCCGACTTTTCTTTCCAAAAGTGGGCAAGTTAAGCGAGCAGCGGAAGAAGCGGCCGCAACAATCATCCAAAGTAGCCGAGAAGCGGGGCCGTCGTCAAATGCCGCCTCGACACCCAAGCCAACACAGCCAATTGCGAAGAAACAAGGATCTGGAAACATCATCAAGAAGGATCAGAAGACTTTGCTGAAGGGCGTCATAAAGAAGAAACCAACGAAGGGCAAAGATACTGGGCAGTGGAAGGGGGCTGTTGTGGCTGTGGAGAAACCAAAGGAGAATGTCTTAAAACAGGATGTGCCGAAATCGGCATCCAATCCATCGCTAGTCAAGCCGACTGCGCAGGCTATCAGGGCCCAGGGCAGCCTTGTGGACGAATCTAAGAAGCGTCGTGCGAGCTTGGTCGAGGGCGATGGTCTTGGATCGGACGATGATGAGTCGGGCTCTGAGCCGGAAACGAAGAAGGCGCGGACGGGAGCGTTGTAGATATTTGTATCGTGCTCTACACTCTTTCCGTTCCTTCGTTGGCCCGCCCCTCACGGCGATTCATATGAAACCACAGGCCTCTGAAGCCGGTGAGTGGGTCACCCCGTAGACACGGGTCCCCGCCAACATACCGATTCATGAAACCGTTATGTCCTTGCTGCCCTCGACTGTCATCATTAGAATTCTCTGCATCGATAGGCTCCATTATGTACTGCGTTTCATGGATCCACTCCGTTGCCACGTGCTTATCCTATATGTCCCTCACTTCGCTTTACCTGCCTCCTCGTCTATCCTTCAACTTCACTTTGAATATATTCAGCTACCCTGACGCTTGTTTCTCATTTCACTTGTTTCTTTCTAGACTTCCTCTTTTCTATCCTCCTCAACCTTCGCCAGCCCGGCCGACCAGCACTATGCTTTTCAAGTCTCTCGTTCCCATCATCGTTCCCATAAGTGTAGCTGCAGCACCGGTACGTTCAATTCTTTTACCGTCATGGAAACTCCCACCTATCTGCTCTCTGTGCGATAGATCAATCAAATCCTTAGACCTCGATTCGCCCACAGTGCTCCCGCGAGACCTAGTCCGTGCGGTCTTTCTGTAAGTCCCGCCATTCCTGAGATTATGTCAAACCTGAGCTACATTATTTGGGGCACCGTGGTTATATAGAGCACCTCGAAGCCTGGATGCGGTTTCACGACTCAGATATTTACCATTGGAGTTTTTGGGATGTGTACGCCCCAAAGGACCGACTATACCGCTTGTTGTCACGGATGGGTAGAGACAAAAGGGGTGGCTTGCGATGTATACGCTAATAAGACACACTGAATGTTCAAAGAGGCCCGCATTTGACGCGTTGTGCTGGTTCAAGAGTCGTCGAGCGCGATCCATGTAGGATATCCAACTTATGATTGGTAAGGGGTCGCAACTGGCAGCGAAATTTCGGGCCTTATAATAGACTGGAATGCGTTGTGAGGTGACAGGTCTTGACTGGCATGCTACTCCTAAGACCTTGGTGAACTGTTATTTTAGGTTGCTGTCATGACTGATATCCACTTCGGCTGTATAAAATTTTCGCCACTAAACGGGTAATTTTGTGACCTAGACGGGTAATAGTGATGTAGTGAAGGCCAGTCGCAGTATCCAAAATCACCGCGTCAGTCTGGGCGACGTCTAACCGATAACAGTCCAAGCTCTCTAATGACCTGCCAATGGTCGCGAATGCCTGACTACTAAGGAGCCCTCTTTGTCTTGCCGAAGCCCAATCGATATCTCTTTACGGATGATAAGAGAGTTCTTGCGATCCCGTTGCCTGAAGTTTACCAAGCTGACCTTTTCCGTAAGGAATCGCCGCACGTCTATCTGTTTCACCACGACTCTGGGCTATCGGTCTCGCACTGTCGTTTGTCACGGACCTAGACGATTCTCTAGGGATTATTTCGTCTCCTTTGCATGGCATTTTGCAATGACAGGTTGCCAACTGTATGGGACACGAAATGCATCCCTTGATTGGAATTCGAGAGGTTTGGGAGTGCGTGATCCAGTAATAGACAACCTAAACCTATTGACATGGAAACAGGTATCGTAATCATTCGCCCCTGATCTATAGCGTCTCAGTCGCGTGTGTCAAGGCCCCGCTCCTGATCGCCTTGGCTCCAGTGTATAAATAGGGAGCGACACCCTGCGGCCCTCACCTTGTTCTTTCCAACCCCTTCTTCACACAAATACACATTTCCACTTACCACTTGCTTTGCTAGTTCCTTCATCCTTTATCAATCCTTTCACTCTTTTTTGAAAAATTTTCACAACATCAACTCCTTTCGTACATCATGGCTCCTTTTAGTTTCTTCCACCACAGCGAGCACTCTATCCCCGCAGGCTTGACCGCAGGTGCAATCACAACGAGTGATTCACACCCAGGCAGTGAGTTTCTCCAGCTTTGGCTTGCTTCCCGCGCACGCGGATGGGCCCGAGGCTGACAAGCCCTTGCTGGTTTTCTTACCCTCGTAGCCTGTTGGAAGAACAGTTGGACGTGCCATCAGCAGACGGGCCCTGCCGCTACTGCCACAGCCCAGAGCGTAAAGCACGTGGGTCTTCAGTACAACGACGAACAACTGGTCTGCCGGTATCGCACCAGCGACAAGGATGGTGTAGAAGGAATGACTTACGTCCTCAGGTATAGCCCTGTGAGCAGCCAATGCAAAGGAATGCAGTCCCCTTACATCTAGGACTTGTGACTGAAGATCGGATTCGATGTAGGATGGGAAACTCGCCGATCACTGGACTCAGTACGCCATAAGCCAGAGCGACATCTGGTTTACTCACTGGGATAAGGCGCTGTGTTGTGCGCCAAACTGTGACATGAACGGCGACCCAGCCCCTGCTGTCTAGCACCTGTAATGATTCTCTTCCGCTCGATAGCGTTGGAATGTAGTGCCTTGGTCGTCTTGTCTTCAGTCCACTATCTCATCTGACCTCTCATGACAAGTGGGTGGGGCGGCCAATGCAGTATTTACTCATTTCTCGATACTCGGGGCTCAAGGCTGCCACCGCGTGTCACGTCTTCTTCCCGGATCTGTAAATTGATCACAAAGAAGGTATTTGTTGAAAATCCTCAGTCTTGCGATCAAAAGGCACAGAATTCTTGATCCTCAAACTGACCCTCGTCAAATTACCTATCATGCGTGCATACTATACTCAAGGGGAAGTACACTGGTTCAAAGACGATCATAAGACACAAATCCGGCTATGTACCACCGCCCTCCTGTTCTGAATAGGATATGATCGTCGAGCAGTCCAACACAAGGAATGCTCCCTCTTGTGTGCTTATGGTTATCTGAGTCCCATTTGATTCCAGAGCTTCAACAAAATATGTGCCCAGATGGCAAAAGTGGCGGTCCAGATACATGACCCATGGTTCTTTCCAGCAAACGAGAGCGCACAGTGATGTATGAAGTATGGGATTGAATTTCTGAAATTTCCATACCCTTCTAGATATCCCAAAGGTGGAAAAGCTCATTGTGGGAGCCAGAGATGAGGCGGTCGCCATCAGGAGACAAGGCGACGGAAGTGACGAAACGGCTGTGGCCAAAGGTTGGAACCTCCACCCTCCTCTCTATATCCCAGACCCAGGCGGTGCCATCAAGAGAGCCAGAGGCGACATAGTTGTCATCAAGAGATAACGCCACGGAGAAGACCTAATCGCTGTGGTCTGTAAAGGTTAAAACCTCCACCCCCTTGTGTATATTCCAGACGCAGGCGGTCTTGTCAAGAAGACTAGAGGCGAGGCGGCTACCATCAGGAGAGAACGCGACGGAGGCGACCAAATTGCTGGGGCCCGTGAAAGTGCAAACGACTACATCCTTCTCTGTATCCTAGACGCAGATCGTCTTTCTGGAGCCACATGCGAGATACTTGCCGTCAGGAGAGTATATGGCGTTTCGGAGATCAGATTCGAAGTCCTTGATTCGTAAGCATGGATCCCACCCGATTTGTTGTCCAAACCTCATTATAACGGAACAATCCTGTCGATGCTTATAGCTCTTATAGAGAGGGAATTTTGGCGTGAAGGTAGTCCCGAGGAGTACACGCCCCCAGGGTTCGCATTGATCAGCTCATAGAAACGCTGGACAAAGCGCCGCCCATCTATCACAACAGCCAGCGTGTCTACTGAAGGGTGGCATATGCGCTACAAGATTGGGAACTTTTCGATTACTGTAGAGAACCATGCGCTAGTTGTACCGCTCATCACTAAGTTCTGTTCCGCCATATTCAATAATGGTGAAGCACTACAGAGACGGCCGAAGAGATTTAGTAGCTCTAGCCAGTTCGGTAATTCTGTGTGGACGAAGGTCTCCACCGCCTGCAATGGCGGAGCAAGATCATCCTTCGGATCGTCCTTGTCTACATGAGCAGGCGACATGGCACAAGCGAAGTGTGAAGCCCAGTGGTAGCACGCATAGAGGGGGTAGGCGGGAATCTTGGCCTGGAGCTGCTCTTCAAGGTCTTTGACATCCGACTTCGGTTTGGGTATAAAGTCGGGGTCGCACATGTCTCGCTGCAGCGACATGAGCAAGTCTTCGAGGCAGGGGGTGTCCGCCCTCGAATGCTGCTGTGCGGCATCGATGAAGAACCCTTTGTCAGTATATCGATCGGGGGTGGTGAGAAAGTTGGGGAAAGATGGGTAAATCAGACGAAGCGGCGTTGAGTCTAGATCGCGTTCAGGGACTATGATCATGGAATGCAGGCGTTCCGGAGTTTCAACCACGGTGTCTAATCCCAGTCTTAATAGCGCTTCTAGTGATATCGGGGACAGCGTGTCAAACAGGACAACGACGGCGCCCAGGACTAACTGACGGCGCTGCTAAATTTTGGGGTCGGGTTCCTCCGGTAGAGCTTTCGATAGAATCAGGGAGTACATAGCATCGAGAGCGCGGTAGGGCCGCGATCCCTTCGCCATCTTTCCCAAAGCCCTGACTTCGATGGTCGGCCTCGCATCAGTGTAGCTCTCTTCTGCGGACAGCAGTATCCGCAGCCGCGCCTTCTTTCCCCTCATATTCCGAACGAAGGAGCTGTCAACGAACTTCACCGCTGTGGATGCTACGATGAACAAGCTTTTCGCCATTCCTACCAAGCGCTTGACTTCGTTATCGGTTGCAGTCTCGTCCGGGACTTGAAGATGAACGTGAAGGTAGGACTTAATGTCTGGCCAAACGATGTGTTCTTCGATATCGTGAAGCTCAGCCACATGTGAAGTAGCTCTGGTGACAGATGAGGTGGACGTGTTTTGTAGGTCGACCTCTGGGAGACTGGTATGAAGAAGCGAATACGGAAAGTTGAGGGAGGTGATTTTACAGCCTGAACCAGAAGCTTGAGGAGCTTCCGTGCGTGTGTGGTATCGCCGCACTCGTCAAGCACATTGGAATTGAAGACCAATGGAGAAGGTGTGTCGACCACTTCGCGCATCGGTCCGAGGATGAACTTCTTCAGCTGTTCAAGTAAATGTGAGCGAGAAGCCGCTGGGTTTGCTTGTACGGCCTTGACGAGTTTGTCTTGGAAGCTGGATATCGAACTCGTGAGTTGATACGCGATGGCAGGGAACAAGTTGACTGCATCTCTCCGGTCGGGGTGATCCCGTGCGAAGAAGCGAAGAAGGTCGCCCCAAGGTTGCCCACAGCTCTGCAGTACTCCGCGATCGTTTGAGCGATCGTGCCTTTCTTGTTACAGCGAGACCATAAAGATAGAGCATTCGAAGTTGGGTCGGATTGTTGCTGTTGACCCAATCTCGGATCTGTCGAAGGAGACCCGTGCACGCTCCTTCAAGGCAGTTCGAAGAGCCTATGCGAGCGAATGAATTGTGGAGAGGATCCGCCGGATTCGGGTTTGGTTCGAGACGGTCAGCTTGTACTTGAAAAGGGGTATCAGGATCAGCGTGATGTTCATCCACAATGATTTGTAAATACCTGCCCATCTAATCGGTTTCAAGTGGTTTTCCTGAAGTGGATCGTTTGCGATAATGAGCGGCGGTTGGGGTGAAGGGATAAATTTTGCACGGTCTTTCTTCACTTACGATTATCTGTATTGCATTCATAATCTCCTTGTGGTGCTGAAGGTCGTCCAGACGGGATTGAATATGCGGCTCGACCTGATTTGGAGACCGCCAAGGTCAACCCCCTACTCAACACAAAACTGTAGCATCTCCCTTGGGACACCTTCGTGGCCCACGTTAGCTTCGCTGAGAATTCTACAATCCGTCCCTGGAAACCATCGTACGTAAGTACCGCCTTCGGAATAGCTGAAAGGTGACGGAAGTTGGTATCTGCGTATAGGGTACGACGTTCATCAGCAATACCAAGTAATTCACTAACACAAATGCAAGTAAGCTATATTGCTGTATCCCGCAATGTCATGTCGATGGATACTGACCCGGTCGGCCACCTGATGTTACCGCAGAGGTTCCTAGTCTTAGGATCCTCCTCAGACTTTCCTTGGAGAGGTGTGATGACTATGATCATCAGACCCTATGCCCGATCCTGTAAATCCTTCGTGGCGTCACTATTCCTGCCAACGGCCTGCAAGTTGGTGAACCGGAAAGCAAGGAGGGTGATGTTCAGGCAGTTGGATGGTGTGAGTAGGCGGTAACCAGACAATAGCCAAGAAATGACGCAACGTACTTCGACAACGGCTGTGACTTGGATGGCTGCTCCAACTGCGCTTTGCAGCCATGGAACGGGAACGAGCATCGAGATAGCTTGAAGGGCGCTAAGGGATATCTTCGTCCCACCTACGAGATAGCTACCAATCGACTTGAGCCCATTCTTTCCACTAGTTATCGCTGCCAGTGAGTGAAATGAGAAAAGATAGCTAATAGCGCTCACGTTTCTGAGGATGATTGAGTAGGCCGATTGGAGGTAGACGACTCCTGAGCATTGAGATTGGCGGCAGGAATCAATGTGATTGAGGGCAATGCAGAGCGTTAGTCGGGCGTCACTTGTACACCATTATCGGGGGTCAGGGTTGCTACTGTGGCTTTAGATGGGAGGACTGCTTCGGCATGGCCAGTCAAGATGCTGGTCTCCACTGGCAGCGCTGTCAAAGGACTAGGTGTGCGGCCTCTCTGACTTTGGGTAAGGTCATGCGCTGCTGATTGGTGAGAGCGCTGTGGGTCTTGTGGTGCAGGCGTTCCGCTTGCAGGTATACGGACGAGTGGCCCTTGTTCTGAAGCCTTGGATTCTGACTGGATGTGACAGCTACAGCTCTGTCGCCTGGCCCGAATGCTGGAGGTCCTCCCTAGACGCTTGACTGCTGGTGGAGTCCTTATTCGTCTTGCTATTTCGCCGACGGGGAAAAGTCCTTTGTAGCATATCCATGGCGGAGGTGAATGTGAAGTCGGAGGGAAAAAGAGGGGAGGTGCAAGTTATATGCGGAAGAGGCTTGGAATGAGGGTATCCTCATGGTTCGGGGATGGGCATGCTTCTCGGAAGAGTCCCACCCTTTTCATCGACTATCCAGGAGATTGTCGTGGAAGCATGGGGCGAGATTGGTTCCGGAGCTGGTGGCTGGGAATCAACTTTCGTCGGAGTCGGGAGTTCCCAGCAATATGCATGAATAAAGCAAGGGTAGCAAAGTGTAGTACTAGAGGCATGCATTGTAAGGTGTTGTATATAATGCAAGTACTGATGCGTATTCAGGATAGTCGTCTCGCTATCGGTGCGTCTGGAAGTGACTGGATTGAGTTGAGGTTATCCACGTTCCCTCTCAATTATCCGCACGCCACGTCTCTCAAATGTGTCTGAGATAATGCAAAACCGTGATGCGATGTGCTCTGCGTACTGTCTATGGTCGGAGTCGGTACACATAAATAGGGCGGATGGCATTGATTTGTCCACCAGCCTCTTGGACCGTCAGTGTTGGGATGCCAAAGCCTTTTCTTGCGCTTTGGACCTTCCTTTAGTTCATATTCTCTATCCAGCCTGGCGTAGGAGATAGGATAATACTTGGCCATGTGAAATGTCTTAGTGGCATAGTGCCTTCCCTACCTGCATCCTGTTCGTGGCTCCCTGAGCTCGCTCTCCCACTGTCACCATTCTTACGTCCAACAAATGACACTCTTCCCCATTGCTGTCTCGTCACACGCTCCTTTGATCCATACCCGTGCACTTGAGACCGACCTACATGCACCTCTACGATTTTCAGGGTTACTTTCCTAGTAAGATTCCTCTTCATGCCCAGCGGTGTGTTGGCAGCGACAGGCCCTCCACCGTCTCCGCTGCCTCCCGTTTCCCGCTGTTGCACTTAAGCTCACGCCGCGACAAGGCTCACCAACTTCGTCCGGTTCGCAAGATACACTTGCCATATTGCCTGCCTCCCCCCTCCCCCGCACGTCGCGAGATTGTGCGGGGGGAAAGCTGAAGATATATCATGAGTTGACCCCTTCCGCGCTTCCGGTCGGGTTCGTCGCTGATGACCCTCCCAACAACATACCCATACGACTGGATTATGTTGAGGGGCATGATGGAAGTGGAGGTGGTGATGGCCGAGCCGGGGGAGGACTCCGTGGCGATCGTGTGGATAGACCTATTAGAGTTATACTCGAAAGAGCAAATGGATTTGGTGGCTAAGGATGAATTCCTTCGTCGTCGGGCCACCAAGGACCTGCCGGTAATGCTGTGCATCTTTGGTTGACCTCGACACTGTGGTGCTGCTCTTCCTGCTGTAAAGTTGATACATCTCAGATAAGGGAACCGAATCCATTGGGAATGGTTTAAAGAGTGGATCGGGGGTAAATGGCCAGAGGATGAATGTCTACCCTCCTCGCTCGAAGCGGTCTCAGACGTGACTGGTGGACCTTGAGGTCTAATGGTCCATGTAGATGTGTTTTGAGACCATCAGCTTAATGTCTTAGTCTGTGGTTTCTTTCTCGCCGGAAAAGAGCAGAGGTCTCCTTCCCGAAGGAGACTTCGGTGATTTGACCGGATGGACTGAAGGCAAGCTGGTGGGTGTAGGAACGGGCTTGGAATAAGAGGATGCAGTGGTACGCGTCTAAGTAGAGCACCCGTCCCATGTCATTAATCAACAATTTCAGTAATAATGGCCCAAAACGTCACCATTTTCCTTCGAGTTGCGTTGTGAATGGTCTCTCGATGGCGAGGGACGTCCGGCCCACTACTTTGCACAGCCGTCTTGTTCCCCTTCTCTTCGTTCACTCTCGTGTAGGATTTTTGTGAAGCACTGTGGAGGTCCGGCCCGGAGGTTTGATGGACAACGTAAAGAGTGCTCTATATATCTGTAAAAAATAAATCACGACAGTGACAGAGGGGAGGGAACGTCACATCAATGGATTGGGAGAACGCTCACTCTGTAGACTAAGGTTCATCAAGTCACATGTTGTGCAATCGGCCAGCACAATACAGAGTACACGAGTGGAAAGATGTATCACAAGAAGCATATCCGGCTATGTAACGACCCTTTCCCGTTCTAGATAGGATATAGCGGCCGTACAGTCCAATACAAAGACTTCTCCATTTGGAGTGCCCATGGCTATCCAAGCTCTATTTGATGCCACCGCAGTCTGCTGTTTTCCCAGATAGCAAAGGTGATGATGGAGATGCATGACCCACGGTGCCTTCCAAAAAACGAGAGGGTCTGCAGTGTCGCGAAAGGCATAGGATGGAGTGTCCGAAATTTGGCTACGTTTCTGGATATCCAAGGTGTGGAAAGGTCCCCTGTCGGAGCCAAATACGAGGCGGTTGCCGTCAGGTGAGAACGCGACGGACGTGACGGAATAACTGTAGCCTGTGAACGTTGAAACCTCCACCCCCTTCTCTATATCCCACACCCGGGCGGTCGTGTCATTCGAGCCAGAGGCGAGGCGGTTACCGTCAGGAGAGAACGCGACGGACGTCACCCGATCGCTGTGCCCTGTTAAGGTGCAAACCTCTACATCCTTCTCTACATCCCAGACCCAGATCATCTTTCTAGACCCACATGCGAGATACCTGCTGTCAGGAGAGAACGCAACGGACGTGACCCAATGGCTGTGGCCCGTGAACGTTAAAACCTCCACCCCTTTCTCTATATCCCAGACCCGGGCGGTCGTGTCATAAGAGCCAGAGGCGAGGCGGGTGCCGTCAGGAGAGAACGCGACGGACGTGACCCAATCACGGTGGCCCGTAAACGTGGAAACCTTCACCCCTTTCTCTATATCCCAGACCCGGGCGGTCATGTCATAAGAGCCAGAGGCGAGGCGGGTGCCGTCAGGAGAGAACGCTATGGACGTGACCGGATTGCTGTGACCCGTGAACATTGAAACCTCCACCCCCTTCTCTATATCCCAGACCCGGGCGGTCATGTCAGAAGAGCCAGAGGCGAGGCGGTTACCGCCAGGAGAGAACGCGACGGACGTGACCGGATTGCTGTGGCCCGTGAACATTGAAACCCCCACCCCCTTCTCTATATCCCACACTCGGGCGGTCGTGTCATTCGAGCCAGAGGCGAGGCAGTTGCCGTCAGGAGAGAACGCGATGGACCTGACCCAATCACTGTGGCCCGTGAACGTTGAAACCTCCACCCCCTTCTCTATATCCCAGACCCGGGCGGTCCTGTCGGAAGAGCCAGAGGCGAGGCGGTTGCTGTCAGGAGAGAACGCGACGGACGTGACCCAATGCCTGTGGCCCGTGAACGTTGAAACCTCCACCCCCTTCTCTATATCCCAGACCCGGGCGGTCCTGTCATCAGATCCAGAGGCGAGGCGGTTGCCGTCAGGAGAGAACGCGACGGACCTGACCCAAGCACTGTGGCCCATAAACGTTGAAACCTCCACCCCTTTCTCTATATCCCAGACCCGGGAGGTCCTGTCAAAAGAGCCAGAGGCCAGGCGGTTGCCGTCAGGAGAGAACGCGACGGAGGTCACCCGATCGCTGTGCCCCGTCAAGGTGTAAACCTCCACATCATTCTCTGTAGCCCAGATGCAGATCGTCTTTCCAGACCCACATGCGAGATACCTGCCGTCAGGGGAATACATGACACTTGAGACACCGGATTCGAAATACTTCATTCGTAAGCATGCACCCCATCCCACCTCTTGCCCCAGCTTCATCACAACCGAACAACCCAGTCCGTGCTCATACATCGTATACAGATCACATTTTGGCATGAAGGGTAGTCCCGAGGAGTATACGCCTCCAGCACTGGCATTAATCGCCTCATAGAAACGCTGGACAAAGCGCTGCCCGTCTATCACCACGGCCAGCGTGTCTACCAACCCTGTGCCCATACACTACGTAATCGGGAGTTTTTAGCTTACTCCAGACAACCATCTACTAGCTGTATTACTCACCACCAGGCTCTGTTCCACCAAAATCAATAATGGTGAGGCTGTATGGAGGCGCCCAAGGAGGTTTAGAAGCTCTAGCCAGTCCAGTAATTTTGTTCGGATAAAGGTCTCCACCGCTCGTGCTAGCGGAGTAAGATTGTCCTTCTGATAGCTCTTATCGGCTTGGGCAGGCGATACAGCACGAGCCAAGTGCGACGCCCAATGGTGGCACGCATAACGGAGGTAGGCGGGAACCTTGGCCTGGAGTCGCTCTTCGAGATCCCCGATGTCTGACTTCGGTATCGGTAGGAAGCCTAAGCAACACATGTCCCGCTGCAGCGACGCGAACAAGTGATCGAGACAGAGGATGGCCATCGTCGAGTGCTGCTGTACGGGATCGATGAAGAACCGTTCGTCGGTACATCGATCGGGAGTGGTGAGAAAGTTGGGGAAAGAGGGGTGAATCAGACGAAGCGGCGTTGAGTTTAGGTTACTTTCGGGGACGATGATCACGGAATGCAGACGTTCCAGGGTTTCGGCGACGTCATCCGATACGAGTCCTAACAGTGATTCTAGCGACCCCGGGGAGAGCGTGTCAAACAGGACAACGACAGCCCCCAGGACTGACCGAAGGCGCTGCTCAATCTTGCGGTTGGCTTCCTCTGGCAGTGCTTTCGATAGAATCAGGGAGTACATAGCATCGAGAGCACGGTAGGGTGGTGGTCCCTCTGCCACCTCTCCCGAGGTCCTAGTTTCAATCACCCGCTTCGCATCAGTGTAGCTCCCTTCCGCGGACAGCAGTATCTGCAGCTGCGCCTTCTTCCCATTCACGCTTCGAACAAAGGAGCTGTCTACGAACTTCACCGCCGTGGACGCTACAATGAACAGGCTTCTCGACATTTCCGCCAGCCGTTGGACTTCGTCATCGGTTGCAACCTCAGGCGAGACTTGGAGGTGAGCGCGGAGATAGAGTGTGATATCTTCCTGAACTATGCGATCTTCGATATGGTGCAGCTCAGCCACGTGTGAGATGGCTTTCGTGACAGACGAGGTGAACGTGTTCTGTAAGTCGACTTCTGGGCGACTGGTGATGAAGACGCGAATCCGGAGAGTTGAAGGGAGTAATTTTACAGCATGGGCCAGAAGCTTGAGGAGTTCCTGTGCGTGCGTGGTATCGCCGCACTCGTCGAGCGCATCGAAGACGAAGACCAATGGAGAAGGTGCGTCGATCACTTCGCGCATCGGTTCGAGGATAAGCTTCTTCAGCTGTTCAAGTAAATGTGAGCGAGAAGCCGCTGGGTTTGCTTTTACGGCCTTCATGAGTTTATCTTGGAAACTGGGTATCGAACTCGTGAGTTGATAAGCGATGGTAGGGAACACGTTGACTGCATCTCTCCGATCGGTGTGATCCCGTGCGAAGAAGAAGGTCGCCCCCAGGTTGCCACCAGCCTTGCAGTACTCCGCGATCGTTTGAGCGATCGTGCTCTTCCCCGTTCCGGCGAGACCATAGAGATAGAGCATTCGGAGTTGGGTCGGATCGTTGCTGTAGACCCAATCTCGGATCTGTCGAAGGAGATCTGTGCGGGTTCCTTCAAGGCAGTCTGAAGCACCTTTACGAGCGAATGAGCTGTGGAGGGCGTCTGCGGGTCTCAGGTTTTGTTCGAGAAAGATAGCTTGTGCTGCGAGACGGTTTCAGGGCCAGTGTGGTATGCTTCCGCAACCGATTTGTACATACCTGCCCATCTAGTCGATTCCAATTGGTTTTCCTGAAGGGGTAGTAAGCAATATGAGGGACGGTTAAGGCAAACGAATGGCCTTTCTTTCCATAGTTTGCTTCCACTCACGATGATCTCAATCGCTTTTAAAATCTCCTTGTGGTGCCGAAGATGGTCTAAACGGGATTGAATGTGCGACTCGACCTCATTACGACACCATCAGGATCAACTTCCTCCGCAAGGCTGAACTGTAGCATCTCACTTGAAACACCTTCATGGCCCATTCC
>WSTV01000930.1:0-10340 GCA_019632285.1 Tulasnella sp. 332
GCTGTATTGATTGATCGCTGGCCCCCAACTCCAAAAAAGACCCATTACAATTTCAGATTGAATAAACCAGCATGTCTGATGTTGAGCAATCTGTCACCCGTCGGGGTATCGAGACGTTCTACACACTCTATTTCGTCGCTTTGATACCCATCACTCTCCTCATCGATCTGCAATCATTCTACCCGCCGGCAGTCGTCCCGCAGTATCTGAAGGATGTCAACACGTTTTACCTGTCGACGAGTGGTGACCCATTAGTATCAAGGACTCTCGGTGGACCTGCACAAATGGCATGGTGTGTGGTGATTGACCGGCTCGTCGCCTCATGTCCAAGCGCTCACAAACTACGGCTTGGGAACTCTAAGGTTTGACCCCTTCTCATACCTCGAGGCGTAAGTTTTTGCAACGCAGGCTCCTCCCTGCCTTCCAGGTCGTCTAGTAATAATGTTTTTTTTTTTTCATAACTCAGCGGCTTCCAACTGCCAATCTTCTTCCTTGCTATTTACGGCCTCGTGCAAAGTACATCACGCGTCCTCGTCGAATATCCGGCCCAGCCATTCATACTCTACGTCTTTGCTCAACTCCCAGGCTATACCTCCGTCTATATTCTGACCCTCATCTACAGCGTCCACACCGCGACCACCGTCATGCCATGCCTTGTCACATTTTTGGCCATCCCCACAGCAATTCCTGATGCTCCTACAGGATCGCTCACTCTGACCGCTAACCAGAAACAGTTCCTTGTCACCAACTACGCGCCGTTCCTCCTCATCACTGTCGGGATGGCTGCGGACTCGGCATTCAAGCTGTGGAGCATCGTTCGAGAGTCCGATTATATGGGGAGCTTTTGAGCTGGGAAGCGCGCTTTCACATGCTCTTGCCTTGCAGTCTGGTCCGACGAGCAATACACTCGCACGGCTCCCTTTCCCCTTGGCTTACCCATTGCTCCCGGCTGCCGACTCCACCTCCTAATCACTACCCAAGTGCGACGCTCAGCCGAATCTTACGCACAGGCCTCCACCAGTATCGGCAATCTAAACGACCGGCTCTATCCCTGGACATAAACTCAGGCAGTCCCTCTGGGCTGACCATCCTCAACCCCGTCAGGTCAGTCTCAGGGCCTCTGCGATTATTCGCGTGTTTTGGCATGCCCCACGGAATTGGGAACGGCCTAAGGAGCAGGGGAGATCGGAACGGGCAATTTAGCTCACGAAAGCAAGCGTTACCCAATGTCAAGCCCCGGTATCTCTCACACCGACCCACTATGTGATGTCCTGATTAGAGCGTGGAAATGCTGGCAGCTGTTAAAAGATGATGCAGAGATAGCGCCTCCCCTCCCGCGGTTGTTTTAGTATGCCACTAATCTTCTACTGGGCGTACACGCCATGGATCAATCATACTTGAGTCGGGGTGTACGCCTCATCATCGGCTGATGGTTCATTCTCAACGGCGTGACAGATACATTGGGCCGTCCGACGCCCCAATTCTTAGAGACAATCTCTTCTTCGTGTACATCAGCTGATCTCACGTTCTTCATCTCGAAGACAGCCTGTGAGGATTTAGAATGGAGTGGCGAGTCCCCTAATCCATGCCTTTCAGCTCCCTGTCCTACGACCCTGTCTCTGAGACACCTGATCTGACTGGGAAAGTAGCAGTTGTGACGAATACACATGCAAAGTGAGTTCTGCTTGTTTTCCCACTAGGCCTCAAGTCCCAGCTAAAAAAAAAAAAACTTTTATGGCTCTCCAGAGTCTCCAGTGTGATCTATCAAGTGCGCTCCAGTGTCAGATACTCACCACCCATGAACTCATTGTTCTTTCAGACTGTCAAACATTTAGCAATAAACGGAGCCACAGTCTACCTCGCAGCTTAGAACAAGCAATGGACAAAGGAAACCATTGACAAGCTCCAGAAAGATGGCGCATGTTCTGGAGGTGGCAATGTCGAATTCATCTGTGTCGACTTTTGCTTTATCAAGGACACCAAGCATGTAGGCGAAGCCTTTGTGTAAGCCGTACCAAAGATTCACATCCTATGTAAGTACGTCTCAACCTAGTCATTAATGGTGACCTGACGGTTACCCCCCCCAGTCTTTTGTGCTGGTCAATGACACTGGTGCGCCAGTGCAGAAGCAACACGCAATGACTCCAGAAGGCATTGTGAACACGTTAGCAATGAATCACTTTGTTTACTTTGCGTAGACACAAGTGTTGCTCCCTTCCCTCAGGACTGCCGCCTCAGAACGTGGATCTGATGTCAGGATCATCATGGTGGGCATCCTACCACCCTGCAGCCACCTCTTCTTATTGTCTCCTCTAGATGATATCAAATGGACAACATAAGATACCACCCTCAATCGCACAAATTGATTACATCAAGAACATTGACATATGTAAGGAGAATGACAAGAATAATTCTATGAAATGACTTGGTATGCTCACCAAACAGACAGTCATGACATGAAAGGAGAGCATAAATCTGACTCCAATGGCAGGAATGTCAAAGCTGTGCAACATTTGGTTTACTCAACATTTGCAGAAATGCCTTGAAATGGGGCATCCCAACATCCTCATTATGTGCATCGATTGCAGCAGAGACAGTAAGCAAACACCCATCATGAATCCAAAGCTAGTGGGGAACTCATGCCACATGTTATACACAGATATGGAGGGTGTGCACTTGACAGTTGTTCTTCTTGGTCACTCCCTCACATTATCCTGTCATTTCTCAAAGTGACCTTCTTGGTACTCTCTTGTGGAATCCACTCCTCAGAATTTGTGACCAGCTCACTAAGAGCCTTACAGGAGCAAGGCACATACAAGGTTGGGCTTATTTTGCCTCCAAATCAGGTTATGAAACTCCCAGGGCAGGTGGGTGATGACATGTTAGTGAGGCAACTTTGGACATTGAGCGAGAAGGTCATGAAAGTAGTCATTGAAAATGGGTTGTTGAAGAGAGCATAATGATCCTGAGTTCTTAGTATATATTCAATATTCACAGGTAAGTCAATTGAGCACAAGGTGCACCCATTGAAGTATTCACTTCCTTCTGCACTGCATCAGGAAACACATGTTTCTGCCAGAGTGTCATGACTACGTCGCACCTAAGTATAACTCTAACATGGGCTCTTACTATATGGTCACAATCTACTTTCCCACAGGACGGAACGGAGGAACCTCGGAAGGATATCGGACTTACATCAGAGTATTATTGGTTTTACCTTGGACTAACTTCTAATCATGTGTCTCACTTAGTCAGCATGCTTCTCTTCTATTCCCTCACTGTCCCTACTCTTCTCTCGGCTAGGAGGTCACCTGTTACTGCCCCGCACTTCTATCCTCGTGTTCTCCCACACCGCCGTGCAGTATACTCGTGTTCCATTTGTAATCCTCCACTCCTGTAAACATATATATACTAGTAGGCGTAGAGGACTTATTCCTCACGCAATGTCTTGTATCTTCTCTCTTACACACTCCTCCACCTCCACTCATCGTTGTTGAGCTCCTAGTGCTCCTCAACGTCTTTTATACATTTATTCTTGTCCTTCCATTGAGCTCCTAGTGCTCGTTGTCATCCAGCGGTTCTTCAGACCTCTCATCGTGACATTACGTTGCGTCCAAAAAAACCGCTCCACAACACTTATATGCCAGCTCTCCGCTACAACCTATGAAATAAAGAGACACCCAACTTATACACTCACAACATCAGCGGGCTAGCACAGGATAGCAACCGGATCGTCGCATTCGCCATCAAACGCAAAGACCTCGATAGGGTTAAGAGAATCCTACCAGATAGCTGGGTCATCCGCGAAAACCACCCCTTTCCCATCATCTGCATCCTGTACTACCCTAAGCGCCAGCAACTCGCGTGAATCATCCACGTTGACCCCACTATCTGTCCAGCATATCTTTATGTCGAGCTCGGTGTGCAAACCAAGCTACACTTCGTCCATACGACCTTCGAGAGCTTAGCTCGTTGAGACTAAGCCAAGACGCCTCCGAAACAAATCCACCGGTACCGATCAAGGGTACTGTCGGACCATGACTCCGATAGCGAGTCACACACAACAATCCAATCCCCTTCCCCGTATCAACCACCACTACAACCCTTCCAATCCATCCCCACCATCAACCTACCGCTAGCAATGGCAACACAACCACCAACCTACGACCAGCTGCTTGCGCAGATAGCGGCGCTGGCTACGCAGGTGGCCAACCTAACTACGAACATCAGAAATATAGCAAACCTCCCCGCACCAGTCACACAACCAGCAGCACAACATATACAATTCGTATTCATCGGCAGGCCCAATCCAGCAGGACCTTCTATCACTCATTGGAACATTACACAACTTCCACCAAAGGGCCCCAAGGTAGCCACACCAGAGAAGTACGACGGGAAGAAGCACGGCGATAGAGCTTACGAGTTCATCACCGCTTGCAAACAATACATGGTCATGTCAGCCCAGCAGTTTACCAGCGACATCGACCTCATCAATTGGACCATCGGGTACCTCAGCGAGGAAGCCCAGAAGTGGTCCCTAATCGTAATCAAAGATCTATCATCAGCCACCCCGACAATCGACACGTGGGTCAAGTTCAAGGAGTCGTTCGAGCACGCATTTAGAGACCCAGATCAGGTTGCCAAAGCCGAGACGGCCCTGCGAAACCTTCGACAAACTGGATCTGCAGCAACCTACACAGCAGAATTCAGTAAACACGCCCACCATGTCACGTGGAACGACCAAGCATTGCTATCGCAGTACAAGCTCGGGCTGAAAACAGAGATCAAGCTAGCGAAGGCCGCCTCGGGATGGGCCGCCAATCTCCTGGACATCCAGGAAGAAGCCATTACGATCAACAATCAGCTCTTCAAAGCACACACCGAAGAGCGACAACAAGCGCCTCGACCTGTGCAAACAACTCAACCTCATCCACCAGCTCCACTCTTACCACAAGTACCTTGAAACACCAACCCGTACCTTCAGCAGGTACTACGAGAACGAGCCCAGCCACGCCTCCCCCAACAGCAACAACAACAACAACAACAACAGCATCAACTACAGCCCCATCAAGGCGCCCCTCGAGATCCCAATGCAATGGAGATCAATCAAGGGGGACGCCGATGCCTCACCAATGCGGAGAAACAGAGAAGAAGGCAAGCGGGAGCATGTTTACGATGTGGCCAGATGGGCCATTTCACGAGGGATTGTAGGGCAGCGCCCCTGGCAGTAAATGCCGGGTTGGATCGATGAGCTGAGCCTGCACCAGAAGGCGATCGTGAAGCAAGGCAGGAGGCAAGGGTGGCAGAGATGCGAGCAGCTGATGAAGCAGCCGGGAGGGCTTTTGCTGGAGTTGATGCGCAGAGGGAAGAGCAAGGAGAAGGCACAGGGTGCCCAGGAAACGAATGGGACTGAGGTGCAACATCGCGTCACCGTCAGTCCCCTTATGCTTAAAGAACTTTTTTGATTCTCTACGTTCCATGCCCGAGTCACCTTTCTATGATGTACATTCACCCCATACCACTATCACGGCCAACGCCCTAGTCGATAGTCAATCCCATTACTCTGACATCAGAAAAGACCTGGAAGCCCCATTGGAACTCGAAGCAATCATCAAGTTCGATCAAAATGCGATCCCTATCCTTGCCCTATATGACCCAGGAGCATCATCCACGTTCATTAATAAATCCCTGGTAGAAGAACACCAAATACCTACCTTCAAAATCCCAATGAGACCAGCGTATGCCATAAATGGAGAGCCCATTCAGACAGAAGGAATCAATCGGGCAGTAAAAGGCGAATTAAAAATCGAAAACCACGCCAATCCACAAAAGTTCCACATAGCCGATATCGGAAGATACGATGTGGTGATAGGCCTCACTTGGATTCGCCAACACCAACCCGAAGTAGAATGGTCGAAAGAAGCGGCAGACCGAATGGTATTCACATCTAGATACTGTTCCCAACACTGCCTCCCATCGCACATAGATGTGTACAGCGTGGACTTGAGAGCCCCGCGAAAGCCGAAGAAGAATGAGGAATTACGACGCAGTTTGGAAACCCTAGTGAGCAATCCCAATGAAGAAAAGGGAGCTCAAAACATTGCCTTCATCACAGAGAATGCTTGGAGGAAGCACTCTGAAGATGCCATTGAAACTGGTGTGTTCTGGTCGCACCAGCTAAAACCCCTCGAGATTGCAGCAGGACAGTCGCACGCAGCCAGGATCGCAGAGCAGGAGGACAAGTCCAAACCCAAGAAAGAACCCAAAGAAGCAGTTCCCCCTCAGTTCCACCGATACTTGGATATTTTTGACAAGAAAGAATCCCAAGTACTTCCACCTGCGCGTGACTACGACCTTCGCATTGACTTGATCCTGGGAAAAACACCACCCTTCAAAAAGATATACGCTATGTCGCCCACTGAACTCAATGCCCGTCGAGAATACCTAGACAAGAACCTTACAAAAGGGCACATTCGACCATCGAAGTCACTGGCAGGAGCACCAGTGATGTATATGAAGAAGAAAGACGGAAGTCTTCAACTCTGCGTCGACTACCAGGATCTTAACATGATGACAGTGAAAAATCACTACCTGCTACCGCTCCCGAACGAAATCATGGACCGTGTCCAAGGAGCGAAGATATTCAGTAAGATCGACCTGCGATCAGGCTACAGTAACGTACGGATAGCAGAAGGTGACAAATGGAAGACAGCGTTCCAAACACGATATGGGCATTACGAGTACACGGTAATGCCTTTCGGACTTACCAATGCACCAGCAAACTTCCAACTCTTCATGAACGATATCTTCTGAGATATGCTCGATCATCAAGTCATTATCTACCTTGACGACATCCTGATATTCGCAAAGACACAAGAAGAACACGATGCCATAGTCATGGAAGTACTGAGAAGGTTGAAGGCCAACAACGTCTGGGCCAACCATTCGAAGAGCAAATTCAACCTAACGGAGATCGAATATCTAGGGTTCATCATCAACGGAACCACAATGAGAATGGACAAATCGAAGATAGCCGCGATCGAAGAATGGCCAATACCAAAATCTGTCCATGACATTCAAGTCTTCTTAGGGTTCGCGAACTTCTATCGAAGGTTCATCCAAGGATATTCGAAGATAGCCAGACCAATGATGGATCTGCTCAAGAAAGGCGAGAAGTTCATCTGGGGGGAAAAACAGCAAGCATCCCTAAACGAGTTTAAAAGAGCTTTTACATCATCCCCAGTCCTCGCCTTCCCTGACTTTGAGAAACCATACGTCGTGGAAACCGACTCATCCGTATTTGCAAGAGGAGCGATACTTTCTCAGAAAGGGGAAGACGGAAAACTCCATCCCATCGCATACGCATCAAAATCATTGTCACCAGCAGAGAGAAACTACAACGTCTACAACCTGGAACTCCTAGCCATCTATGAAGCCTTCAGGGACTGGAGACAATACCTGGAAGGGGCAAATGGTCAAACCACAGTAATAACCGACCACGCCAACCTGGAAATGTTCATGACAACCAAAGAACCTTCGAGAAGACAGGCCAGATGGAGTTTATTCCTAGCAGGGTTTGATTTTAAAATCATATACCGACCTGGAATAAAAGTGAGACCCGACCCCCTATTAAGAAGGCCAGATCATCAGCCAAGGGGGGAAGAAGAGAATTTCAAAACAATTCTCAAAAAATCGAACTTCGAAATCAGCGCTATGACATTCTCAGACCAAGACTTCGTGGAGAGAATAAAAAGCGAACTGGGCAAAGACAAGTCAATGTCTGCTGTCCTGGCCTTCCTGCGAGCTGAAGAAGCAAAAACACCTGCGAAGATCAAGGAAAAGATGAGTGACTATTGTCTAGTGGATAATGTACTCATGTACAAGGGAAGAATCTATGTCCCCCAGCACCATGGACTTCGCAGGGAAATTGTAGAGTCAAGGCATGATGCGGTCACAGCCAGACACCCAGGAAGAGCAAGAACACTCGAACTTGTAGGAAGAACCTACTGGTGGCCATCAATGACAAAATTCATCAACGACTACGTGGATCATTGTGATGCATGCCTGAGGACCAAAACCATCAACCAAAAACCACAAGGCCTGCTGCAACCACTCGAAGCCCCAGAGGGACGATGGACAGACATCACCTACGATTTTGTAGTGAAACTTCCAGTCACCAAGAAGAAGAACGATTCGGTGCTAGTAATCGTCGATCGTTTCACCAAACGAGCTCATTTCATCGCGACGAAGGAAAGTGTAACCGCTCAAGAGACCACGAAGTTATTCCTGGAGAACGTGTGGAAGCATCACAGAACGCCACTAAGGACAGTATCAGACCGAGGGTCAACGTTCAATTCCGAGTTCATGAAGAGGCTCTACGAATTAATCGGGGTCAGACCAAACTTCTCAACCGCCTACCACCCTCAGACCGACGGGCAGACTGAGAGAATTAACTCGCTAATGGAACAGTACCTCTGCCTTTACGTGAACTATAGACAAGATGACTGGGACGAATGGTTAGCCCTGGCTGAATTCCAGTACAACAATTCGATCAGCTCATCGACCGGAGTGACACCATTCTATGCCGATCAAGGAAGGAACCCGACCATAGCTCCGCAAGCGTTTAACGATACGAAAGTACCTGCAGCAGAAGAAATGGCGACGATGATCAAAGAAATAGGGGAAGAAGTAAAGGCAATGTTGAGGAAAGCGGAAGAAAAGCATAGAAGATTCTATGACCTTCACACGCAATAGGCAACTCTGCATCAAGTCGGGGATCGTGTATGGCTGAGCCGAAAGGACAGCCTCACCGGAACTGAGGCGATTAAGACGTCGAGACCTTCTGCAAAGCTGGAGCATAGAAGATTTGGACCATATGAAGTGATAGAGAAAGTTGGAAGGTCAGCTTATAGATTGCGACTCCCAGATACGCTGAAAATACACCCCGTTTTCCATGTATCACGATTAACGGCCACGGCAGAGGATCCAATCGAAGGACGAAAAGCAACACCTCCACCACCTGTGAAGAACGAAGCTAGAGAAGAAGAATATGAAGTGGAACGAATTCTGGACTCAAGATGGCACCAAATCAGATTCCAGTACCTCGTAAAATGGAAAGGCTACGACACGTTGGAAAACTCGTGGAATTACATCGAAGACACAGATAATGCTCAAGAACTGATAGACGAATTCCATCGACATAATCCCGATAGACCCCAACCTAATCGGTCGCCTCGCACTCACTCGGATCATCGTGCTCGACGACCTTAGAGGGGGCAAATGTCACGACTACATTGCACCTAAGTACAACTCTAACATGGGCTCTTACTATATGGTCACAATCTACTTTCCCACAGGATGGAACAGAGGAACCTCAGAAGGATATCGGACTTACATCAGAGTATTATCGGTTTTACCTTGGACTAACTTCTAATCATGTGTCTCACTTAGTCAGCATGCTTCTCTTCTATTCCCTCACTGTCCCCACTCTTCTCTCGGCTAGGAGGTCACTTGTTACTGCCCCGCACTTCTATCCTCATGTTCTCCCACACCGCCATGCAGTATACTCGTGTTCCATTTGTAATCCTCCACTCCTGTAAACATATATATACTAGTAGGCGTAGAGGACTTATTCCTCACGCAATGTCTTGTATCTTCTCTCTTACACACTCCTCCACCTCCACTCATCGTTGTTGAGCTCCTAGTGCTCCTCAACGTCTTTTATACATTTATTCTTGTCCTTCCATCAAGCTCCTAGTGCTCGTTGTCGTCCAGCGGTTCTTCAGACCTCTCATCGTGACACAGAGACCATGTACTGCAGGAAGCTGAGACTGTGTCTCAGGGTACCACAGTACAGAGCTGAACTCAGACAATTCAGACAATCTGAGCCAAATGTTTTTCCTGATGTGTCAGCTACGTATTTTAAGACCCTCAAATGCAGTGCAACACCACTGCCAACCCCCCCCCTCCCTGAAGTTGGCATCAAGGACCTCGCAGCAGTGAGGGGGTGAAACCATATGTGCTAGCGTAGGGCTAACCTCAGCATGCAAACCATGGAGTAGTGTCATGCAGTTTGCCTTAGCGCCCAGTTTCACCCAAGTTTCACCCAGCATAGTGTTCAAACAATAGACATTCCCATGGAAGGAAGGTACCTGTGCAGCAATGTACAACAGTCTACTTTAAGCACTCAGTTTAGTGCTCAAACAATAGATGTTTCCATGGTTGAGAACCAACTGTGTTACTCCTCACAGAAAGGAGATAATCCATGATATCATTATAGACTAGGTCTAATTCATGACATCATAAATGGAGCTAGATAGTTGTAGAACATTCCAGAAGGA
>WSTV01000933.1:0-10323 GCA_019632285.1 Tulasnella sp. 332
TCTCCCGTACTGTCCGCATCGCCACTTCCTCCCGGTGCTGTGAAATGGGCGTCCGAGCTGTACGGAGAAAATAACGAGAATATCCAACAGGACCAGCTAACGACAACGACAACGACAACGACACCACCACCCCGTCCCACGACCCTCTTTGTCGATCTGGCGACTCAAGCTCCCCCTCTGGAAAGCGATGGGCTGTCTCAAGCTTACTCTCAATGGGATGGTCTGTCTCCCGGGATCGCGGATGGGAGCATCAACGACGAGCTGTCGAGTCAAGTCGATGCGGGCGACATGACTGAGAACGCACTGCTGGACGATCAGGACGATGGAGAGGGAGACGATCTAGAGCATGAAACCTTTTTGGACGATTATGTTGACATTGAGAGGCTAGGATTTCAGACTCAGCCACCAAGGGAAGAGAGCGGCTCGTATGAAGATGGTAGCCACGATTAAACAGCTGTGAATGCACACTCGAAATCATGCTATTGTTGGCTGACAAGAACGGACGTATGTCCATGAGGTTCGGTGCGTAGAAATCCCAAACTCTATCTCTGGATCCTAGCTCAGCTTTCTCAAGCCTTCACAAGGGCATGCTTCAATGTTAATCTCTCCTGGAAGCCTGACCTTCGTCGGAATGAACCAGATCTGAGACGTTCCCGCCTGCGCCCTAACCGAAGCGCTCGTCTTCCTGTACTTGAGGCTGTCGTTCAATATTGCAGCTTGGATGACGATTCAACGTAATGGGGAGCATCGTAATTTTTAGTTTGATTGCTGTTGAGGATTACAAGTTTACATTCCGCATCCACTACAGAGATTTACAAACAGAACCTGTTTCAGAGCCCGATATCCATAAGATTATTCGTGGCCTCTTTGATCGGCTGCAGCTCATTGATATCATTCGGGAATGCTGCCACTGCGTTATGGGTCAGCTTTTGCAGCTCCTTCAATGCTGTCTTGCCCAAGACGCCCTTGAAAGTATACAAGTTGAATGGCGGTGCAGCGTTCATGGTGTCTGTGAGCTTCTGCTTGACGAGGAAGTGGGAGATGGGCTTCATGATCGTCAGCATGAGGTTCATGACGTTATTAGTGACGAGGCGGCCGCGCATCGCGCCCTCATAGGTCCACAGCCTCTCCATGGTCATTAGGAGGTAACAATACTGTGAATTCTAGGACGTCAGCAATCCTAAAGTGCTCACCCCTCAAACGGAGAACAGGCACGCACCGCAGCATCGAATGCCAGCATCATCTATGAGGCAAACGGGGAGCTCTCTCAACAGAGATACTTGCGGGATCATCGTAAACCTGCGCATACCTTATGAATCGGTACGTTCTCTGCGAATTTCTCGGTCGACGGGTTGGTCACGACAGGATAGCAATCCAAGTCCAGCTTGTGCAGGTCCTCAAAGATTTGAAAATGACTTTGAATCGTATTCTTTATGGCCACTCCAGTGCTGCCTTCACCTTGCTCGATAATAAGGGTCAAGGCTGCCTTGGCTGATTCGATGTCTTGGATGACTGTCATGTCCTCGTCGTACCAAGATCCGTCGGCAGTCTGGAATTGCTTTCCTATCGTGTCGGGATTGAAAAGAGACTCCCCTCGACTCTTGTACTCCTCATCGAGGAAGATGAGACCTACTCAATACCAAAGAGATCCAGAAACGAAGGACCAGGTTCGACGTCAGACGCCTGTCGTATATCATTCTGGCTCATAGCCAAAACTCGCCGTCCATGGTCGACTCGTAGAACTCGCCAATACTATGGTAATCAGGGAGGATGTTCTCCGTGGCCATAATCGTAAGCGGCGCAATAGGAGCTTCCAACTGCAAGGAATCAATGTCCGTCAACGAAGTCGACTTTGGCCAAATCGAATCTCTCACTTCCATAAACGTCTTGACATGATCCTTTGTGGCTGCTTTCAACTCCAGCTGGACGCGATCGTCGTAGAAGATATCGACGGGGTACTTGGGAGTGTATTCTGGACCGTAGACCTTTGGCGTACCCCCAATCGCACAGAGGATGTTTCCTGCCAATCCGAGATGGAGCATCTCTTGTCTGACCACGACTAGGACGAAGAAATGAGTGATTGAACTTCGCTCAGAATCGCTTCTACTCACCTAGGAACTTGTAGGCGGCGAGCTGATCATTCTTGACGGAATAGGCGGCGTACAGGTATAGAGGGATAGTATGCAGCTCCAAGATCATGGCAGTTTGCAAGTGGCGCTGCAGCTCCTCGAGACCTTGAGGTCCCTTCCAGGCTGGAGCGTCTCTAGGTGCCGTGAAGATAGGCTTGTTAAAATTGGACATCGGGACTCGAATTAAAGGGATCAGGGTGAGTGGGCTCTTGGCTATGGTTCTCCAAAAATATGAGAAAGAGGGAGGTTGCAATATAATGTGCCCTCTGGAAATGCCGATTTCAGATCTTCTTTTCGTACCCCCCTGCTCTGCGCTCCAGAACACCTTATCTTTGATCACTCCAAACCCAAACCTCATGCTACTCTTAAGGGATGATCCGATGACTAACTTTCGCCTGAAGACCCTTCGGGCAGGCCTGGAAGTGGCTGTCGTGCAGAGCTCGTGGCTTCCATAGAATCTAGGGATCTCGAGGAGCGGTCGATTCAATCGCTTGTTTGCTTGTCGGAGCTCGTTTCCGGAAACCGAGACACGATCTAGCGATCTCATCATTTCAAATCATTCATCTGTCACAAAAAGCCTTCCTAGGTTGATCGCTCCCTTCTCCTCAGCCAGAAGTCACTACTAAACATAGACTGGTCGTAGAAGTACCTTCGCTTTTTCTCATAATCCTCTCTTATCCGTAAATACACCCGTTTCACCGAGTTTAGATCGGACGATCCCGTTTCCACCGGCTTATCCAAGTCTGGGCTCTGAGAGAGTTGCAGCTGTTTCGATATCATAATGCCGACGGAACACCCCATTCGCAGAGCGGTGATTATGCCTTGCGAAGAAAGTGGATCGAAGGCCGCTGCAGCGTCACCTACAGCACACCAACGCTCATGTTCATCACCGAGAGGTTCCAGGAACGAGGAGCCAGCGGCGATGCATCGAGGAAGGGCATGCCCTCGACCAGAGATGAGACGCCAATCGTTCAACTCCAAAATATTTGAGATATGTGTCGTCGTTTGGTGGAGCAAATCAAGGAATCCGTCTCGGTGTCGCGCACGTTTGGCCACGGGGTCGCAGTCGTCAGTGTGGAAGGCGATAACACGCTGTTGGTTGGCGAGCTGAGAGGTGTACCACCATCCGTCCTCTGTTGCTTCGATCACGGTACGTCGATCTCGGTCAAGGTTGGGGGACGAGAAGACGCCATAAACGGCCAAGAGTCTGTCGAGCTTAACGACCTTGGCACCAAGCTAGACAAAGGGGTATCACTGAGCTCAAATAAGTTACTCGAGTTTTACGTACACACACCTTGTGGGCAACTGATGCTTGCCGACCAGAGGCGTCGATGAGCCATGTTGAGCGATATTCCTGCTGTTCTTTCGAATCGTTGGACTTTCGTGTCGTTACAATCCATCTACCGTGCTCATCCTTTCGTATGGCAGCGAACGTTCCTTTGATCAACAGGCGCTGGGGCTCGTCAGCCTCAGAGGGGCAAACCTTCCTGACGTGCTCTCGCAGCATCTCGTCGAAGGCGGCCCGGTTGAGGTGCCAACCAGAGCCAAAGGGATTCATCAAAGCGAAGGTTTCGTGCAGCTCCATAGACTCCCACACAGAGGCGTTTCCAGAGCAGGTTATATGTACGCCGGCGGCCGTATCTTGTGAAAGACGATCGGGTATCGATGGAGTCAGGTAGTGCAAGATACGCTTCGCCTCGGCGGGCAAAGATTCGCCTATCTTTGAGAGGCCCAGATCGAGGGTCAGATGGCACAGCTGAGGGCTAAGATGGCCAGGGGATACGTTTAACACACCTTGAAGGAATTGAAATCGGCATTATCAATGACGGCGAATGAGGCGCGGGGATTCGACCGTAGGAGAGACAATGCGGTCGAACAGCCGGCAACACCACCGCCTACAATGATCACTGACAAATTCAAAGTCTCCGTCAGCTGTGCGAGCTTGACACATCGTTAGAAGGGGGAGAGCCAACCATCGAAAGGATCGTTTTTGCGCATGCTTGTTGGTCCGCGCCTCCTGGCCATACGCTAGAGGTCGATAGCCATCAAGTGTATAAAGTCACGGAATCGAGACATCGGCCAGGGTCAGGTTCAAGCCACTTACTACATTGTGCTTATTCGGAGAACTTCTGAGGTAAAATTATATGGCGACCCAATCACCCAATCAAAAGTAGACAATCGCTGGCCAAGACCCTATTGCCCTCATGAAAGAGATGGAGCACGATGCTGCCGAGTCCAAGCCGAGGAGCCAGACCGAGAACTAGGGTGCCTGGATCATGAACTCAATGCCCGACCCCACAGTCAGGTCACCAAAAATATCTACGCTTCCCAGGGAGATCAACGAGGAGCCTGCGCCCAACGCGGGGTTCGATTGGTGGCTTGGCTAGAATGAAAAACATCGTTTGTTCCGACGTTCGACTGTCATCCGTCCACCATCTTGATCGGCCAGAGAAAGTGACTTTTTCCAAGTCTATTTCGATCTTGGGCTGGGTTAGTTCCGCGATGGCAAAGCTTGAATGGACCCTCGTTTTCTGAAAGAGGTGGGCCACGAGGCCGGTCCAGCCTTTGCGATACTTGAAAACTAGACCAAATCTTTTCATCATAGGATTCGTTGTGATTCAGTATATTTTGATCATGCCTTTCACACCCCAAGAAATCGCTTACGTCGACATCTATCCACCCGTCGCCATTGCGCGCGTTGGAGGTCAGTATAACTCATCACAGCTGGATGCCGTATGTTCCTGCTTTCTCGTCAGGCTGACGATATTATCGGTAGACTCCCAGAAATGGTACATGGGCCCAGAGATCCCCGGTGTAGACCCTATGCCTAAAGCTGGATTCAAGGTAACTCACGTATGGTTCCGCTCCCGCTCACCGACGCTAACACGTTCCTTGAACCTATCAGGACCAAGATCATAAGATCAAGAAAGTGGTTCGTTCATATGGCTTGATCCGAGACTCGCCGGCTCTTGATATCATGGCATACGTAGGCTGCTCGCTTCCGAGTTTATGCTTTCAAGAGCGATGGCACCGTGCTTGGCGAAATCGATGGCAAGGGCGAATACGAAATCCAGTGGACCGTACATGTCGCTAACAAGAAGTCCGCCTGGTGAGTACTTCGTCTCGGTTTGTATTCTTATACAGGCTAGATACCCTTATGTTTTCAGGGTGCGATTCCGAGGTCAGTATAAGGAAGAAAGTTGGGAATTGCGTAATCCGTCGGTTCAAGGATGGGTGAGTTTTTAATTTAGGAACGAACGAGTATCCTTACCCTCCTCTTGACCACTGTGGTCACTCTGTCGCAGCCGGACGAGAGCGATAAGAAGTACGAATGGACTAACCATCGCACCAAACTCATCATCGACTCTGGAGAGAGGAAAATCAAGGGTCTGGATCGCAGAGCGGTCCCACTCACGGGACAGTTCTATGGCTCCTTCGATACGCCGACTTCAGTCCATCTCGGTGAAATCCTCACCGACGATCATGGTCGCTTGATTGTCCTCGCAGGTGATGGCATGTCCTATTCGCTATTGGCACCCAGCGCCGCTCCAGAGGACCAGCCATATCAAGAGGGTTTGTTCGACAATGACAATTGGGTGGGCCAAGGTGGCGTGATACGCGAGCTTAAGGCTAATCGTACCTTATAGGTTGACAGCATGTTTGACGGCAATGTTCAGGTTCTAGTATCCAATCGCAACTCTCCAGAGTGAGATTAAATCATGTACTTGTTGGTAATGGAGGAAGCTTACATACATCGTTTTATCATAGTTTGGTCATCCCTGTCAAGAACAGAGCGACGATTATCAGCGCGCCCCCAAGATTTGCGCATGGCTTCCATTGCCCGACGACCCTTCTCGAGTTAATGGAGGACGTATATGAGAGGCCCAAGCGTGCTCTAGGGACGGAGTATAACGTTGGCAAGGTCTACTACTATCGCCATATTGAGCCTCTATTCGAACGCATGTACTTGATGTCTTGGACCAACTTTAGGGCGAACGAAGGTCATGGTGCGCCATCTCAGCTTGATGTGTGTTGTCCATCGTCGTCGGGCTCTAATTGACCTGTACGCATTTTCACTCTATCTGCAGGACCGAGGAAGGCGGCCTTATGGCTCGATAACGAAGCTCTTTACAACCCCAAGACCGAGAACAAAACCGTTCGTGAGAATATCTTCAAGCGAATCCGAGCCCCAGTCAAGAAGAACAATCCGGACAATCTGGCACTTCGTGAATCTCAGTCTTACATGTACTGGATGCCTCGCCTTGGCGGAAACTCTAGTGAGTCGTCCTATCGTTTTTACTTTTTGTAGTACGGCCTTTACCTGTCCTGATAAGTTTTTGCGTGCATTCCTGCAAACCAGGTGACATGCCGGAAGATTCCGAAGAATTCGAGAAGAAGAATTCAGCAAACAGATGGGCCTCGCTCACCGAGCTGCAATACGATCGGCTTTATAAATGGTCCTTGGGTCAATTCGAGAGGGACGAGAAGATCGTGCCCCCGGGCAAGTTTGAGGATATCGATCTCCTGAAGCAGCCTGAGGCGCTCATGACCGCCGCACTCGAATGGAGTGTTGGTGCCCCGCTCTACCCTGGGATCGAGTGCTTCTGGGTGGCTGAGTTCGATGATCACTACAAGCTGTCGGACCGGTTCAGGTTCTCGGATACCGTTACTCCTGGCGATCTTGGCAAAGGGCTGGCCTTGCCATGGCAGGCTGATTTCTTCATGTGTAATACGCATTGGTCAGCAACCTCCTGATACACAGTTGCTATCGATCGTTCATTGATCGTTCTTCAACGACCACTAATTTAGGTGGCCTTCGGTGCGTCCGATAGCCCCCCGCCTCACTCGACTTCTATACAGTCTTATTGACAGGTTGGCTTCGCTTCTTAGGTTCGGCCAGACAACATCGTCACTGAGGCCGATTTCTTGAGAGCGGAAGCAGATTTCGTGAATGAGCCGCACAACCTAGCCCTCAACTTGACCAAACGTATCCGTTGGGATGATGGCTTGGATATCCGACCCGAGACTGGTAGTGAGTTCTATCATATCAACGGAACCCCAGGTCCCATCATATTAATTGTTCTGTGCCAAACCTGATACATGTCTCTTTCGACAGTCGAAAACTGGGGCAATTCGGATTTGACGAGGAAGTGGCACAAGATGGGATTCGTCGCGCGGCAGCAGTATGGTCCCAAGAAGGAGGGCAGGCTCGCTATCTATATCGAGAAAGAGCGCCACCCCAGTTTCCCGCATTCTCAGAATACTACTGTGAGGGGTACGAAGGGGCTATCAATGGGCGACCATTCGATGCGCCATCGTAATTAGTTCGACAGAATCTAACGGCGTGGATTTTGCAATACGATACGCATTGGTTGGTCCGGCACTTCAGGTGGAGACTCCTGGTGCAGTATCAGGTTTCGTAAGAATAAGACCGCAGTTTGTGTCAACTGAACGAAGGGTTTGCTGATGATAGAGATTCTGCTTCGCGACCTGATCGAGCCACAACCCATATTCAAAATGACTTGACGGATTTCTCGCTTTTACCTCGATATCGTCATTTGCATGCATGTTGTCAGGTGTGAACGCGAAAGAATTTGCGGCGCAGCTGCAAAGAAGCGCCAGCAACGCCTGAATGGGCGCCACTTGTAACACTTGTGTGACGTTTGAGCCTCGATACTGCCGGCATCGGCACTCCCGCCAGCCACAACTTCAGAGGACTTACATGCCTGCGTTACCAGATGGGTTGATGTCCACGGCTAGAGTGAACAATATCGTGCTCGTTGCTGCGAGCTCAACCCCCACCGTCTTCTATATACTCGCACTAGCACTCTACTGCGACAACGGCGCGCTTAAGATAGACACACTAGATTATAATCGGCCCTTTGAACCTCGACCAGCCCGAACTTGACTGTATCCCTCGCTCTAGCTACAGTCGGGAGACGCGGATCGTCGCGGCGTGACCTTACGCCTGGCTTCTTTCTTCCCTTTCCCTTTCTGCGACACCTGATAGCACATATGAAAATGATTGTAAGTATCATGAATACACACCCTATGCTCATGCCTGGACTTCCATGGGAGGAGTAGCTTCAGTGCAAGCAGGCGTAGGGTTCAAAGGAGGTAATGGATATTGGAAGGAATGCCGAAGGCGTGGACAATTTTAACGAGGATGCAAGGAGCTGGTTAACGTGGTGCCTCAGAGGTGGCCATCAAAAGGAACACAGTTCTTCAAACATAGCTCTCGGACAAAGTCAATCAGCTGTCATGTTATATACACTCCGAGTCTAATGGCTTGCCTGAGTCTGCTGCCAATAGTCCTGTTTAGGGCCGGGGTTCCCGGGCTGCCAAGCCTTGGCGTCTTTCCCGCGTCGATGTTTGCTTGTAGCGTTGGCATCTCCGTGGATGTAGCTCCCCAACATTTGAGCTATCGAGCGTCTCTTGTTCGCTTCGTTCGATCTTTCTCAGTCATTCACGAACATCTACCGGCTTTTCTACATAAAAGGTATGTATTGCTGTTCCCGCTATTCCACCAGTGTCGCCCCCTATCTTCCCAAGATGGAGTCGGCTTGGGCGTGATACATCGTGATGCCTATCCACATGGCCGAGGTCTTCCTGGCTTCTGTGCGGAACTTCCACGGGCGCATTGCCAATGAGAGCCACTGGGCACCGAGAAGCGATATCATAAGACTGGTGGGGTGCATAGCCCCGCTATAGCCGCGGATGGTGATACGGCATCGGAGTTCGGGCTCTTCAACTTTTGACATCCATATGAATCCCACTTTCATGCGCGCTAAAGCTCTCCTTGCTCCCCCACATTTCATCTTCACCCTGCAGACCTTCAATTATGAACGCTAAGCAAAGGCCGACATCGACGCTGCGATCGCCGCGGACGCTCATACTCTGCTTCGATGGCACGGGGAACTCTTTCGACGACGAGAACACAAACATCGTACGGCTGTTCTCGGCGCTTGATAAGCGCCGGCCTGACAAACAACTATGTTACTATCAACCAGGAATAGGTGCGCAACGCAAAGACGATTTAAGGTTATTATATGTACGCTGAACACACATACTTATTGATGGGTTCTAGGGACCTACCTAACCTCAGCTTCATCGTGGTCTCCATGGAGACAGGCAATCGCAAAGAAGATGGATGAAGGTTTTGCATGGTAAGCAAGGTGGAGGGAAGCTGAGAAAATTATTCCTTTTACCAAAATTTTGGTTCTCGTACAGGTACCTTGATTCACATGTATGTGGAACTCTTGGTTTTTCGGTCTGTGCTGTGGATCCGATCTGCCGGCGGCAGGCTCAGTTTGGCCTCCTGAAGTTGGAGTTGGAGCCCTAGGCCGGCTTGAACTCTATTCAACCAGAAAATATGGGAGCTTCTTGTCCAACTGGCCTCTCCCAAAACTCATAATAACCCTCAAGCCTCAGAGCCAAGTCTGAATCGCTATGATCAGGCAGTTGGAGCTCGAGCCATCGCTGTCGGAATTTGGCGGTTCCTCACGTGATGTTCACGGGTTTGATCCAACCGTTGCGGCTCCGGCTACAAGTAGCTCCACGCGGCAGCCTACTTGTCTCCAGCCCAAGTAGCCGCCGTGACTTTAGGCCCGGCTGAGCTTAAGCCAGTTCACAGAGGCTCGGGTTTGGGACCAGCCGATCGGATTCACTACTTGCACATGCGATCTGTGTCCCAGGTGATAGTACTTATGTGGACATCTTTCCTATTGTAGATCATGGGAGGATACCGTTTCCTCATGCATAACTGGGACGAAGGAGACCGAATCTGCCTGTTTGGATTCAGCCGAGGGGCGTACACCGCGCGGTGTCTCGCTGGCATGCTCACCAAAGTCGGCCTCCTGCCGAGGGGCAACGAGGAACAGGTCTCTTTTGCTTACAAAAAGTATACGGACTTGACCAAAAGTCAGGAAGTTCGCGCCAATGGTTTTAAAGCTGCATTCTCTCGTGAGGTCGAGATTGAATTCGTTGGAGTGTGGTGAGTGAATGGTTCTCGTTCATTCCAAACCCGCCCTTCAATATCCCTCAATAAACTCATTACGATATTTCTCAGGGATACGGTCGCGTCTATCGGCGTCCTGTCCAAGCACCTCCCCTTCACGGCATCCAATCACCACATCAAGACCTTCCGGCACGCTATGGCCCTAGACGAACATCGCGTCAAGTTCAAACCCAATCC
>WSTV01000935.1:0-10263 GCA_019632285.1 Tulasnella sp. 332
TCTCTTCTTCCCCCCTTGGCTGATGGTCTGGCCTTCTTGATAGGGGGTCGGGTCTCACCTTTACACCTGGTCGATATACTATTTTGAAGTTGAACCCAGCCAGGAATAGACTCCATCTGGCTTGTCTTCTTGAAGGTTCCTTTGTTGTCATGAATGTCTCCAAGTTGGCATGGTCGGTTATGACTGTGGTTTGACCATTTGCCCCCTCAAGGTACTGTCTCCAGTCCCTGAACGCTTCATAGATCGCCAGTAATTCGAGATCATAAACATCGTAGTTTCTCTCTGCTGGCGATAGGGATTTTGATGCATAAGCGATAGGGTGGAGTTTTCCATCTTCTCCTTTTTGTGATAATATGGCTCCTCGAGCGAATACTGATGAATCCATTTCTACCACGTATGGTTTGTTGAAGTCTGGGAATGCTAGTATCAGGGAGGAAGTGAATCCCCTTTTGAATTCATCTAGAGAAGTCTGTTGTTTACTTCCCTAGTTGAACTTCTCTCCCTTTTTCAGCAGGTCCATCATTGGCCTTGCTATCTTCGAGTACCCTTGGATAAACCTTCTGTAAAAGTTTGCAAACCCCAGGAATACTTGGATGTCATGGACCGATTTCGGTACTGGCCATTCTTCGATCGCGGTGATCTTTGCCTTATCCATCCTCATTGTGGCTCCGTCGATGATGAATCCCAGATATTCTATCTCCGTAAGGTTGAACTCGCTCTTCGAGTGGTTCACCCATACGTTGTTCTCTTTTAGTCTTTTCAAGACTTCCATCATGATCCTGTCATGTTCTTCTTTCGTCTTTGCGAAGATCAGGATGTTGTCGAGGTAGATGACTATTTGGTGGTCAAGCATGTCTCGGAAGATGTCGTTCATGAACAGTTGGAAGTTTGCTGGTGCGTTGGTTAATCCAAATGGCATGACGGTGTATTTGTAGTGTCCGTATCTCGTCCTAAATGCAGTTTTCCACTCATCTCCTTCTGCAATTCAGATGTTGCTGTATCTGGATTGTAGGTTGATCTTGCTGAATATTTTGGCCCCTTGGACCTGGTCCATAATTTCGTTCGGGAGTGGTAGTGGGTATCGGTTTTTCACTGTCATCGCATTGAGGTCTCTGTAATCGACGCATAGCTGGAGACTCCCATCTTTCTTCTTCATGTACATTACGGGTGCTCCGGCTGGTGACTTAGATGGTCAGATGTGTCCCTTCTTGATGTTCTCATCAAGGTATTCATGAAGGGCATTGAGCTTGGTGGGTGACATCACATAGATCTTCTTAAACAGTGGTGTTTTTCCTGGGAGTAGGTCAATTCGAAGGTCGTAATCTCGGGGGGGCGGTAAGACTTGGGATTCCTTTTTATCGAATATCTCCAGGTACCTGTGGAACTGTGGGGGAACCACCTCAGCGGGTTCCTTCTTTGGTTTGGACTTATCATCCATCTCTGCGATCCTTGCTGCATGGGATTGTCCTGCTGCAATCTTGAGGGGGCCGAGCTCACGTGACCAGAACGCACCAAGGTCAATAGCATCATCCATCTGCTTCTTCCAAGCATTCTCCATAATAAAGGCAATGTTTATCTTGTTTCTTTGTGTTGGTTGGCTGACCAACGTCTCTGTGGCTTCTCTGAACTCTGTATTCTTCTTTGGCTTTCGTGGAGCTCTTGAGTCCATGCCATATGCATCAATGTGCATAGGTAAGCAGTGTTGAGAGCAGTGTCGTGATTTGAAGATCATCCGATCTGCCGCTTCCTTCAACCATTCAACTTTGGGTTGATGCTGACAAATCCAGGTGAGTCCAATAACCGCATCATATCTTCCAATGTCTGCTACATGGAACCTCTGGGTGTTGTGGTGGTTTTCAATCTGGAGTTTGCATTTTACTGCTTGATTGATGCCTCCATTTTGTATTGGTTCTCCATTGATAGTGTAGGCAGGTCTCAAAGGAATGTCAAAGGTGGGGATTAGGTGTTCTTTAATGAGGGATTGGTTGATAAATACTGCTGAGGCACCAGGGTCATATAATGCCAAGATGGGTATCACATTTTGATCGACTTTTAATATTGCTTCCAGTTCAAAAGGTGCTTCAAGGTCTTTTTTGATGTCGGAATTGGTATGGTATTCTCCATTGACGAGGGTGTTAGCCATGATGGTAGTTGTTGTAGTAGGTACATCAAAAATAGAGGACTTGGGCAACATGTGACATAGGGGAGCATAAAAGTTCGATGAGCATAACGGGACTGCAGGTGACACGATGTCGCACCTCAGTCCCAGCCGTTTCCCTGGCGCCCTGCGCCTTCTTCCTGCCTGTTCTCCTGAGTGTCCACTCCTGCGAAGGCCCTCCCAGCCACTTCATCTGCCGCTCTCATCTCTGCAGCCCTTCCAGCTTCACAATCTTCCCTTGTCTCTTCTTGTTGCGGTTCAGCTCTTCGATCTAACCCTGCGTTCATGTTCAGGGGTGATGCCTGACAGTCTCTAGCGAAATGGCCCATCTGGCCACACCTCAGACATGCCCCTGCTTGTCTCCTGCACTGCTTTTCAGTGTCAGTCAGGCGTTGGCATCCTCCCTGGTTGATCTCCATTGCATTGGGATTGTGGGGGGCATCTGGACATCCTTGGTTCCGAGGCTGTTGTTGTTGTTGTTGTTATTGTTGTTGTTGGGCTGGGCATTGTTGTGCCTAGTCTCGGAGCACTTGTTGCAGGTATGGGTTGGCAGGATGTTGTTGAATTACTGGGGGCACTGGGGGACATGGATGAGTTGGGGCAGCTAGTCGAGGAGCTTGGCGACACTCTTCTGCGTGAGCCTCAAATAGCCTGTTGTCTATGGTGATCACCTCTTCTTGGACATCAATGAGATTGTTGGCCCATCCTGTGGCCGCCTTGGCAAGTTTAATCTCTGCCTTGAGCCTGAGTTTGTACTGGGACATCAGTGCTTGATCGTTCCAAGTGACGTGGTGGGCATGTTTACTGAACTCGGCTGTGTACGTGGCTGCTGAACCGCTCTGCCTGAGATTCCTCAGCGTGGTTTCTGCCTTGGCTACCCAATCTGGGTTGCCAAAGGCGTGCTCGAAGTTCTCTTTAAACTTAACCCACATGTTGATCGTTGGTGTTGGGTTGGATAGGTCTTTGATGATGATTAGCGACCACTTTTGGGCCTCCTCGGTAAGGTAGCCAAGGGTCCAGTTGATGAGATTGATGTCGCTGGTGAACTGCTGTGCTGACATCACCATGTGCTGTTCGCAAGCTGATATGAACTTGTACGCCCTATCACCCCTCTTCTTTCCATTGTACTTATCTAGAACGGCCACCTTCGGGCCTTTGGGCAGTAGTTGATTGAGTTGTTGGCTCATTATTGATGGTCCAGCGACTGCGGGTCAGCCGGTGAATATGAACTGCGTATAGATGGGGATGTGCACAGGGGCCTGGGGTACGGGTTGATTGATCATGTTGTTTACATTGTTTGTTAGGTTGGTTACTTGAGTGGTTAGGGCTGCGATCTGCGTGAGCAGCTGGTCATATGTAGGGGCTGGATGTGCCATTGCTGGCAGTAGTTCAATTGGTGGGATGGAGGGATTGGGTGTTAATGTGGGAGCGTGATATGGTGATGGGGATTGGATAGTGGTGTGCAACTCACTGTCTGAGTCATGATTGGATGGGACCCAGGAACGATATGTTCTGATTCTTCAGGGAGGTGTGACTGTTTAGTCCCACCTGGCGAGGTCTTCAAATGTGGTTGGAGTGACGTGGAACTTTGTAAGTCCTCCTAGTTCCACTTGGATATAGATGGGGAGGATGTGAGCGTCGATGTGGATGAGGCGTGCGAGTTGTTGGCGTTTCGGAAAGTAGAGGATGCAGACTTTGGGAAAGGTGTGGTGTTCCTTGATTACCCAACTTTCTGGGAGAGCCCTCTTTACTTGTTCAACATCCCCCTTTTCTATGCAGAATGTGACTATCCTGTTGGCTTGTTAAGCCAAGTGACTGATGTTTGGTGTATAAAGGTTTGGTGTCTCTTGTTTCCTTAGGTTGTATCTGAGCGCTGGCATATGGTGTTGTGGAGCAGTATTAAGACGCAACGTAATGTCATAAATAGGGGCTGCGGTTACCACTGGATGACGGCGACAATGGTGATGATGGTGTCAAGTGCTCAGAGCTCGATGGAGAGGACAAATGTAAATGGATAAGAGATGCTAAGAAGCACTAGGAGCTCAATAGCGATAAGTGGATGATGGAGGAGTACAATAGAGGAGGGAGTACAAGACGTTGCGTGAGGAATAAGTCCTCATCACCTACTAGTATATATAGGTGTACAGGAGTGGAGGCTTACAAACATGACACGAGTACAATGCGTGGCGGTGTGAGAGAACACGAGGATAGAAGCGTATGGCATTGACAGGTGACCTCCTAAGCGAGATGAAAGAAGAGAAGAGAAGATAGAAATAGAACAGAAGGCTTACAAAGCAAGACACATGATAGAAGGTAGTCCAAGGTTAAACCAATAATAGTCCAAGGTTACTCTGAAGTCCATTCTGTGGGATAGTAGATGTGACCATATAGAAGGAACCCGTGTTGTCTATTGGACTTAGGCGAGACATAGTCATGACACACATGTACCCAAAAGTCTGCATCCCATATTTTCCCAAGTGTCAGCAACTTGCTCGTCTTATCCACATTGACTGTCATATCCTACCCATCTACATCTACGTAGAGTTAGGGCTCTGAGCTCAATTCCATATCACCCCCATGACCTTCTAAGACTTGGCCTGCTGGGATTAAAACACCACACCTCCCAAGCAGACAAGAAGAATCCGGTTCCAACTGCCATCGGATTATTCATCAGATAACGAAACCACTTCACTATGTTCCCTGTCCCCATATCATGCACCATCATCACCTTCCCCATCACCACCACCACCGCCAGAAATGGCAACCCAACAAAATCCATATGACTTGCTCCTGGCGCAGATCACCGCACTCGCCACACAAGTACAAACCTTAACCACTAACGTAAACAACATGACGGGCCCCATGCAGGCTGCCTCTCAACCCCCCGTTCCAGGCATCCATATACAATACATCTTGACAGCAACTCCCACACTGCCCGGGCTATCAATAATGACCCAACAAGTCTAACAACTCCCACCGAAGGGACCAAAAGTAGCAGTCCCTGACAAGTACAATGGGAAGAAGTGTGGAGATTGTTGTTACAAATTCCTCTTGGTGTGCGAACAGTATATGGTACTGTCAGCACAGCAGTTCGCCGATGACTGCACTCTGATCAACTGGGCCATGGGATACTTCGTGGAAGAAGCTCAGAAGTGGGTGCTCATCATCATCAGGGATGCCACCCTGACCAACCCAACCATTAGCACATGGTCACAGTTCAAGAACTCATTTGAGCATGCCTTTGGTGATCCCGACCAAACTGCCAAAGCCGAGACCGCCTTGAGGAACTTGAGACAAACCGGATCCGCCACGACGTATACCACCGAGTTGAGCAAGCAGGCTCACCACGTGACCTGGAACCAAGAGGCCCTCGTATTGCAGTACAAGCTGGGGCTCAAGGCAGAGATCAAGCTGGCCAAGGCAGCCATCAGATGGGGAGCTACACTCATGGATGTGTGGGAGAAAGCCGTCACGATTGACAACCAGCTCTTCAAGGCTCATGCAGAGGAACAACGACAGAACCCTTGACCCCCCACTCAACAAACCCCATGCCAGCCGCTGCAATAACAACAACAACACCCTGCCTACTCGTATCTTCAACAAGTGATAAGAGATAGGAACCAACAATGCCCACTGCAACAACAACAACAACAGCAGCCTTAACAACCAGGACGTCCAGGCTCCCCCCGCAATCCCAACACTGTGGAGATCAATCAGGGAGGACACCGATGCCTAACTGAGGCAGAGAAGCAACGCAGGAGACAAGCAGGGGCGTGCCTTAGATGCGGCCAGATGGGTCATTTCACAAGGGATTGCAGGGCAGCCCCGCTGAACATCAATGCTGGGTTGGATCGACCTGTGGCACCCAGAGAGCCAGATCAGGACGATGGCAGAGCCGCAGAGATGAATGTGGCAGAAGAGGCTGCGGATCAGGTGTTTGCAGCGACTGATGCCCAAGGGAATGGGCAGGAGAATGGTGCAGGGTGCTAGGGAAACGTTTGGGACTGAGGTGTGACGTCGCGTCACCGTCAGTCCCTATATGCTCATCAAACTTTGATGCCCCTCTACGCTCTATGTTGCTCGAGTCCTCTTACTTTAATGTACCCCCTACCACTACTGTCACCACGAACGCCCTAGTCGATAGTCAATCCCACATGTCCAACATCAAAAAAGACCCTGAAGCACCATTTGAGCTTGAAGCCATGCTAAAGTTCGACCAAATCGCGATCCCTATCCTGGCCTTATACGACCCAGGCGCCTCTACCATATTTATCAACAAAACCCTAGTACAAGAACACCAGATTGCAACCTTTGACATCCCCTTGAGACCCACCTACACCATCAATAGAGAACCCATCCAGGCTGGAGGCATTAATCAAGCAGTAAAATATGAACTGAAGATTGAAAATCACCAGAACACCCAACAATTCCACATAGCTGACATTGGGAGATACGATGTGGTGATTGGTTTAACGTGGATCCATCAACACCAGCCTAAAGTGGAGTGGTCAAAGGAAGCGGCAGACAGAATGATCTTCAAATCAAGACACTGCTCACAGCACTGCTTGCCCATGCACATTGATGCATACAGGGTGGATTCCAGAGCCCTATGAAAGCCAAAGAAGAACAAGGAATTACAAAGAAGATTGGAAACCTTAGTGAGCAACCCCACCTCTGAGAAGGGGACTCTAGACATTGCCTTCATCACAGAAAATGCTTGGAAGAAGCAAACTGTGGATGCTCTTGACTTTGGTGTGTTCTGGCCACATGAACTCAATCCCCTTGAGATCGCAGCAGGACAATTGCACGCAGCTAGGATTGCAGAGATAGATGATAAGTCCAAACCAAAGAAGGAACCTGCTGAGGTGGTTCTCTTGAAGTTCCATGAGTACCTGGAGATATTCGATAAAAAGGAATCCCAGGTCTTACCACCTAACCAAGACTATGACCTTTGAATCGACCTGCTTCCAGGGAAGACACCACCTTTCAAGAAGATCTACATGATGTCACCCACGGAGCTTGACACCCTAAGAGAATACCTTGACGAGAACATCAAAAAGGGACACATCCGACCATCGAAGTCACTAGCAGGAGCATCTATGATGTACATAAAGAAGAAGGATGGAAGCCTCAGGCTCTGTGTGGACTACCATGATCTCAATGCGATGACCATGAAGAATCGATATCCGCTACCACTCCCTAACAAGATAATTGTCACAATGGGATGTCTGAAGGAACCGCTGGACGACTTCGAGCACTAGGAGCTCGATGAGAAGGACAATGAAATGGATAAGAGACAATGAGGAGCACTAGAAGCCCAACGTTGATGAGTAGAGGGATGAAGGAGATACAAGTAGAGGAGAGGATTCAAGACGTTGCGTGAGGAATAAGTCCTCTACGCCTACCAGTATAAATAGAGATACAGGAGTGGAGGCTTACAAACATAATACGAGTACACCGTGTGGCGGTGTGGGAGAACACGAGGGTAGAAGCGCAGGGCAGTGACAGGTGACCTCCTAGCCGAGAGAAGTACAGGGACAATGAGGGAATGGAAGAGAAGTCTGCTTACTAAGAGAGACACATGATTAGAAGTTAGTCCGAAGTAAAACCAAGAATAGTCCAAGATATTCCGTAGTCCGTTCCATGGGATAGTAGATTGTGACCATAGAGAAGGTCCCCGTGTTTGAGTGGGACTTAGACGCGACGTAGTCATGACAATAATGGATCGGGTACAGGGATCCAAGATCTTCAGCAAAATCGACCTTCAATCTGAGTACAGTAATGTGAGGATTGCAGAAGGCAACAAATGGAAGACGGCCTTCAGAACCAGATACAGCTATTACGAATACATGGTGATGCCGTTCGGTCTGACCAACACACCAGCCAACTTCCAACTATTCATGAACGACATCTTCCGCAACATGCTCAACCACCAGGTTATCATCTACCTGGATGACATTCTGATATTCGCAAAGACACAAGAAGAACACAATTGCATAGTGATGGAAGTCCTGAGAAGGTTGAAGCAGAACAACATATGGGCGAACTACTTGCCATCTACGAGGCCTTCGGGGATTGGAGACAGTACCTAGAAGGGGCAAAAGGTCAAACCACCGTTATAACCGACCACGCCAACCTCAAAACCTTCATGACAATGAAGGAACCATCAAGAAGACAAGCGAGATGGAGTCTGTTCCTTGCAGGATTCAACTCCAAAATCATCTACCAACCAGGAGTCAAAGCAAGACCAGACCCCCTATTGAGAAGACCAGATGATCAGCCACAGGGGGAAGAAGAAAAATTCAAACCCATCCTAGAAAAAAGCCGTTTCAAAATCAATGCCATAGTGTTCTCGGATGAAGAGATTGTAGGCCAGATCAGAGAAGAACTAAAGACGGACAAATCTATGTCTGCTGTTCTGGCCTTCCTTCAAAGCAATATCAAGAAAGCACCAGCTAAAGTCAAGGAAAAGATGAGTGACTACGCTCTGGTGAACGAGCTACTGATGTATAAGCAAAAGATATACATCCCTCAAAACCACTCATTGAGAAAGGAAATTCTCGAGTCAAGGCACAATGCAGTAACCGCCAGACACCCAGGTTATGCAAGGACATTTGAATTGATCGCAAGAACCTATTGGTGGCCATTGATGACAAAGTTTATCAGTGACTATGTGGATCACTGTGATAGCTGCCTTCAGACGAAGACCATCAATCAAAAGCCACAAGGGAGTCTATAGCCATTGGCAGTGCCCACAGGAAGATGGACTGATATCACCTATGACTTCATTATTAAGCTTCCAGTCACCAAAAGGAAGCATGATTCAATACTGGTTATCGTTGACCGATTCACAAAGAGAGCACATTTCATTGCGACCAACGAATCATCGTCAGCAAAGGACACAGCCAAGATGTTCACGGAGAATGTCTGGAAGCACCACAGGACCCCTCTGCAAACCACATCACTGAGGGGCAACATTCAATTCGGAATTCATGAGGAGACTATATGAGTCAATAGGAGTAAAACCTAGCGTCTCAACTGCATACCACCTGCAGACCAATGGGCAATCCGAACAAATAAACTTGCTGATAGAGCAGTACCTGAGGACCTATACAAACTACAGGCAAGATGACTGGGATGAATGGTTATCACTCGCTGAGTTTCAGTATAACAATTCAGTCAACTCATCCACTGGAGTAACACCATTCTCCACAGACATCGGAAGACACCCCACAATAGCACCCCAAGTGTTCAACAATTCGAAGGTACCAGCAGCAGAAGAAATGGCAAAGATGATCAAGGAAATTGGGGAAGAGGTGAAGGCAATGTTAACAAAGGCAGAAGAAAAGCATAGGACCTTCTATGATCGACATATGCAGCAAGCGACTCCACATCAAGTCGGGGATCATGTATGGCTGAGCCATAAGGACAGCATCACCAGAACCGAGGCAATTAAGATGTCAAGACCTTCTACAAAGTTGGAACGTAGAAGGTTCGGACCATACAAGATAGTAGAGAAGGTGGGGAAGTCCACATATTGACTGGAACTACCAACCTCTTTGAAGATCCACCCAGTCTTCCATGTCTCAAGACTCATGGCGACATTGAGAGACCCAATTCAAGGTCAAGTATCAATCCCCCCACCTCCGGTTCAAAACCACAAAGGCGAAGAAGAATACGAAGTTGAAAGAATACTAGATTCCTGATGGCACCAAAACCGATTCCAGTATCTCATCAAATGGAAAGGGTACAATACCTTGGAAAACTCATAGAACTACATTGAGGATACTGGGAACGCATCGGAGGCAACTAAGGAATTCTATGATGCCAATCCAGAATGGCCACACCCCAAAAGGTTGCCTTGCACTCACACCAACCATCATGCTCAACAACCTTAGAAGGGGCAAATGTCATGACTTCGTCCTGCTCTAAGTTGAACCGAACATGGCCTCTCCCTACATGGTCACATTCTACTCTCCCATGGACACGGACTTCAGATTTATCTCAGAATTACATCAGACTATCTTCTTATCATGTGTTCCCCTTTGCCAGCCTTCTCTCACCTAACTTACTTCTCTTCCCTCGCTTAGGAGGTCACCTGTCAC
>WSTV01000936.1:0-10237 GCA_019632285.1 Tulasnella sp. 332
GGACGATCATTTGAACACAAGGTATTAGAGGCTTTTAGGCAGGAAGAACCCCTGTGTTGCTCAGAGCATTCCATGTCAACACGGTGGCGTATTTGGTATAGGAGGGAATCATGCAGTTGCATCGTGCAGAAAAGGTGCAGTCGGATGTTCGTTTTGGATCACCTGTGGTGGCCACTCTCGGATTGACTCATGACATATCGTGTCAGAGGCGATACAGTAATCCAAAGGAAACGGAGGTTGAAATTTCCGTGTATGAGTAGATTCTCAACAGAGCTGGAATGGATAACACCGAGGTTCCGCGTTGAGACGAAAGTGCCTCTCGGTGGCTGTGGACATGTGTGTGACTCAGAAGAACTTTCACACAGCCAGCTGCATTCGACCTGCGGCTCCGATTGGTGTCGTGATTCGCGATTCACGAAAGGAAAGATATATAAGGCCAGAGGAATATTCCCATTTCAATGACCTTTCCCAAGTTGCCTGCCCACGGCACCAACGCATTCCTCCTCTACTAAACCTCCTAAGAAGTTCAACCCGCTCAACGCTCATCCAACAACCCCACAACCCTATTATAATGCCTGCTCCCTTGAAGTGGCGTCTTGGCGAGAGCGTCCGTCCACCGTGCTCTCTACTCTATGGACCACGCTCGACCTTCAACACGGAGGTTGATCTCAGCGCGCTTACTCCCCGCCAGGCGAGTCGACAACAGTTTAAGCAGCAGCAGTACCAGTACGAGTGCGCACTTCTCGCCAATCATGGCAAGAGCCACACTGGATCCAGGGGAAGCAAGAACGGCAACTCCGTACGGATGGAGGCCCGGATGGCGGAGGGCCAGTTGAAGAAGGGTCAGCTGCCCGACACGCAGTACAAGCCCTGCAAGGCGCAAGCGCAGCCAGGGGAGGTTGATATGCAGCAGTCGATGACCATAGACTACGGCACGGGGGAGCCACAGGAGATGGTGGACACTCGACAAGAGGTCAACATTGCTCAGCTCGTGCGTCCACGAAAGATGAAAGGGAAGCGTGAGTCGGGCTCTAGTTGGATTTGCTCAGGCGGCAGAACGGTGCTGACACTGTCTCGACCGGTTATAGGATTCACTCCGGAGCTAGTGCGGCGAGCAGATACCGTCGGAGACCTGCCCTTGAGCGACTTTGAGAAGGCGATGATCGAGTCGCTCCGGCCAGAGTTCCTTCCCGAAGACGGCCAGGTTGAAAGTAAGGTCGAGGAGGACGAGTGGGAGATTGCAAATGCTTCTGTCTCCTCCTTCGACTTGATGTCTATAGCATCCAGGGATCGAGAAATTGAGGCATGAGAAATGTCGGACCCTCTATTCCCTACTTCGCCTTTTCGTTCGTCTTTCGCTTGTAATATCGGTTTTCATCTTCTTTACTCAGATTTTTATGTTTGCGCCTGGCCCCTGCCAACAGCTACATTCTGGTTTTTAGCAGGCAATAAATCTGAACAGACGAGAGTGATATACCGTAAGGCGTAAGATAGCATGGGAGTATTGGGTGTATTATAGGTTCCCGTCGTCGTCAGATGGTTGGTGTCTAACCACTGGGGTGGCTTGAGAGCGGCGGGAACAGCGGAGCCAGAGTCTCCCTCATTGCCACACGACACGCTTCTAGTGTCATAGCGACATTCTGGAGCAGACTTTCCAGACGCGGTTGGATATGGTGAGCCAAGAAATAAACATGGAACACGGAGATACCGTTTCCTGCAACAAGGCCGTAAAATCACCACTATAGTCACAGCTTCTGGCTGCAATCTCTTATCCATGAGAGAACCATGGGTGTATGAGAGGCAATTTTGAAAACTTTCATCGAAGGTCCTCCAAGTTGGTCCACACATGGAGATAAGATGCGGCAATCCGCATGCTCTGGTAGCGAGCAATCACTTGCTAGTACTGCGACAACTGGTACGGCATACACGTACAGCGGCATCCGGAGCCCTTAGCATTGAGCAGGTCATGACATTGATGGGGTCTCGATTGGGAACAGGAAAAGCGCCTCTATATCGTCCGCCCCAAAGAATACCCGCTCCTCCCCCCCTCTATTACGCGTTACTTGAGCGCGACGGGGAAACTTGAGAAACGTCATTAACAGGGGTGGAGGGGGCATCTGTTTGACTACAAGAGAACGAATCTCTACGTGGAAGTGGGAGCCAGTGCCAGGAGGTGCGGCTTAGTCGACCCGCCTCTTGGGCAAACTAGTGTGCCAATCTCGCCATCCCACTTGCCAGAGGTTATGTCAATAACACACATTTCCTCCCCCTTCGCTCCCTTCCCCTTCTTGACTTCCCCCCTCCCGGTCGAACAGTCAGGTGGCCAGTAATGCTTCAAAACCACATACTGCATACTGACCCTAGGGCAAACATTGTCATACCATACACATCCTACCTACCACTACCTGACCATAAAAGGTTTCTCCTCCAAATTTCTCATCGTTATTCCCTTTCAGCACTGGTGTGAAGTCCCTGGTTGGCTTGGATGCGTCAGAGGGTGAGAAAGAGGATTGTCTCTCTGCATCCCACCAAGTCCCAAGAGTTAAGATTCAAGATACACTTCTCATTTTCCTACGTCACCAACATGGCTAAGCTTGTGTATCGGGCGACGAAACACATCTTCCTGGGGACTGAAACAGTCTCAGAATAGGCGGTGACGTGTGTGGGTCCGCGGTATAAAAGGTCGTGTATACCAAATAGTGTTCAAAAGAGTATAAACGAAGATGGAAAGGTTGCTGGAGCGAGAGAAGTTCAGCACGACAGGGCTAGGTATATGGTGTCGGGTGGCGCGTCTTTTAAAGACGTACAAGTCATGGAACAGACAATACATTGGGCAGGCTTGGATCCATGATTAGTGCACTCTTGTTTTGGTTGTGGCGCAGGCCGCAGCGTGCCGTGGGATCCAGACGAAGACACTTCTCCCGTTGCCAATGAACTGCCAACTTTCCATCATACATTTTCATGTGAAGGAGAGGGCTTATGGCTAATCTGTCATTTTGTGGAGAATATAAGAGCCCATCAGATTTCACTGATCCCCCCTCAACGTTTGCCCTTACCTACACCAGTCCTCAAGACTTGCGATCGTTTTCAAGCTCCCCCGACCATGGCAACCGAATCATTCCCTAAGACTATCAAAGCAATAGGGTTCAACCAGAACGGCGACATAGATGTCATCGAGGAGCTGAAGGACATTCCATTCCCACCGGTCAATGACGACGATGTTATCATCAAGGTCGAGTACGCTGGCGTGAATTTCATTGATACCTATCAGAGAGCTGGCTTGGTAAGAGTGATTCCGACATATGGCCACAGCCTTCATTCAGTCCAATCGAATTGTGTTGTCTGTGCAGTATCCTTCGGCGAAGTTCCCTGTGATTCTGGGTATAGAAGCGTCCGGGACGGTGGTGAAGCTCCCAGCGTCGGAGAAGGCCCTTCACGGTCTTGACCTAAAGGTCGGCGATAAGGTCGCGACAGTGAGCGGAGAACTGCTTGTCATGGAACAGTTTGACCCGATATTGACGATGGATGTACATCATTAATCCCCCGTGATTAGCTTGTCAATAACTCTTTTGCAGAATACGTCGCCCTTCCCGCTTGGAGGGTGTGTATACTATTTATGCAATCCATGGGACATCGTACTTTCGATAAGCTAATCGCCTTTTCTGTGTATGTTTCAATGAAAATCAAGGTCGCGAAGCTGCCCGCTACAGTTGATACGCGGACGGGCGCTGCTGTAATATTGCAGGGTCTGACAGGTCCGAAACGTCTTGGTATTCTGCAAGAGTCTGTTGGAGTGACAGCTGATGGACGTGTGATCTGTTAGCGCTGACGTTTGCTCGAGAATCCTATGCGATCAAGAAGGGAGACATCATTCTCATCTATGCTGCAGCAGGTGGTGTTGGGAACCTCCTGACTGCAGTAAGCTCACTATACAAAACCATCTACTTACCAACTTTTCTCAGCTGAAACTACTCTATCCCCTCTTCAAAACTCAGATCGCTCTTCACTTCGGTGCCACCGTCATCGCCACTGTCTCGACCGAGACCAAAGCCGAGTTCGTCAGGTATATTGGAGCCCAGCACGTCCTGATCACGTCGACACAAAGTGTGGTCGATGAAGTACTGAAGATTACAGACGGCAAGGGTGTACATGCCATTTTTGACGGCATTGGAAAAGGTGTGTGGATTGCAGGACCCAGGCTAGGATAATTGGAGTCGCTTTATTTATACCGGCTAACCTAGAGCTGACTCGTACCGATGATATAATTATTGAATAGATACCTTCGAGGATAACTTCAAGCTAGTTAGGAGGAAGGGCACGATCGTCAGCATAGGAAACGCTAGCGGCGTCGCTCCTCCTCTCAACATACTCCGTCTTAGCGAGAAGAACATCAAGATTGTTCGGCCCAGGTACAATAATCCGAAGCTATAACCCACTTCATTGTGTTGTCTCACGCCCGCTTTCTTTCGCTTCCCTAGGACATCTGGCTACGTCACTACACCTGAAGAGACCAAACACTACCAGGACGAGCTGCTCTCTCTCCTCGTCCAGGGAGCCTTCAAGGTCCAGAGATGTCAAGACTACCCTTTCACAGCTGAGGGAGTGCAACAGTCGCAGAAGGATATCACCTCGAGAGGCACGGTCGGAAAGTTGCTCATCAACGTCGCTGGATTGTGATCCGATTCCCGTATAGACTTACAGCCTATAAGAAACTAGAATTAAATTCGAAACAATCATATTTTTGAGGCTACAATAGATCGTGTAAGCATGGGAGACTAATAACGATTTGTCACGGGTGGTGCATCTCTTTCAATGACATGGAGTCAACAGAACACGGCACATAGAAAACTCATTGGATGATGGCCCCATCAAATTTCATGATTTGATACGGCACTGGCGTGTTGCGACCAATGTCAACCTATTGCCAAGATGTGTCGGAAGGAGGTGTTCTGACTAAGCTGTCCTCTATCATCACGGAACCACTGATCTCCATTCGACTTTCAACCTCACCTGCATTAGCCCCCCGAAACCACACGCTTCGCCTAATCATGACCACTGAATCCTTCCCAAAAACTATCAAAGCCATAGGGTTCAATCAGAACGGCGACATAGATGTCATCGAGGAGCTGAAGGACATTCCGTTCCCATCAGCCAATGACGATGACGTTATCTTAAAGGTAGAGTATGCTGGTGCGAACTTCATCGATACCTATCAGAGGGCAGGGGTGGTAAGAGTGGCTCAGACCAGCGATTATGGCCTGCATCTAATAGGTGTGCTGTGACAATGCTTTACAGTATCCCTCAGCAAAGTTCCCTGTGATACTTGGTGCAGAAGCGTCTGGGACTATCGTGAAACTTCCAACGTCAGCGAAGGCCCTTGACGGTCTTGATCTGAAGGTTGGCGACAAAGTGGCGACGGTGAGTGGAGGATAGTTTGCCATGTACAAGCTATCCAGACCACTCTAATAGTGAATGTATGCCGTCTGTTCATTTTGGATAAGCTGATGAGTGGCTGCTTCGCAGAATATATCGCTGTTCCTGCATGGAAGGTGTGTTTGCTGTTGAACACAATCAATCATTTCATCTCCGCCATGCTAAAAGCCTTGGCTGTCTATGTTATGGTGAATGTCAAGGTCGCAAAGCTTCCAGCGAATGTCGATACGCGGACAGGTGCCGCCGTAATAGCGCAGGGTCTGACAGGTGCGAAACCAGCATACGGCCTTTAGGATGTGCTAGTACTATCCAGAATGGTGGCTGATTGATTTATAATCTTCTAGCCCTCACTTTCTCTCGGGAATCCTACGCTATCAAGAGAGGCGACGTGGTTCTCATCTACGGGGCTGCAGGCGGCGTCGGTAGCCTGCTGACTGGAGTAAGTTGACTCATATTTGTGCGGACTCTTTTGATGTGAAAACGAGGCCTATAGTCCTTGTTTGATGAACTCTCAGATAGCTCTACACTTTGGTGCCACCGTCATTGCCGCCGTCTCGACCGAGGCCAAAGCCGAGTTCGTCAGGTCTCTCGGAGCTCAACACGTCCTGATCACTTCGACGCAAAATGTAATCGATGAAGTCCTGAAGATCACAAATGGCGAGGGCGTGCATGCCGTTTTCGATGGGATCGGAAAAGGTCCGTGCGTGGTGTAAAACCCAGAGCCAAAGCAATTGGAATTGTGCTATTTGTGCCAGTTGACCCTCTCTGTCTGACACCTTTTATAATCCTCCCCTCTATAAGATACATTTGAGGATAATTTCAAGCTGATTAGGCGAAAGGGCACGATCGTCTGCGTCGGAACCGCAAGTGGTGTACCTCCGCCTCTCAACATACTCCGGCTTGGCGAAAAGAACATCACCATCCTTCGGCCTAGGTAATGATAATATTGACTTACCTGAGGATGTTTTATATTGTTCATGCCTTTGTCCTCTAGCGTATTCCGCTACCTGACTACTCCCGAGGAGACCAAACACTTCCAGGACGAGCTCTTCTCCCTCCTCAACCAAGGAGCCTTCAAGGTCCAGATTCATCATGAATACTCCTTCACGGCTGAGGGAGTGCAACAGTCCCAGAAAGACATCATTTCGAGACACGCGATGGGAAAATTGCTCATCAATGTCGTTGGACTGTGATTGAAACATCGTCGTATGAACCCCCTAATTGGACTTGACTTCAATAAAACGTGACAAAATTGCATTGTTTTAGAGGGCTATATGTGGAGCATATTTTTGCAATAGGCTGCACTATCATGAGAGGGAGCATCAAAGGGCGTGAAGAAAAACGAATGGTGGTATGAGTACAACGTGAAGGATGACGGAAATGAGAGACGGGGAGTCAAAGAAGAAAAAAACTACAATGAAGGATGAAACAAGCCGATGGGTATCTACGTTATGTGGGTTATCAAGGGACGGGATGGTAAGGGTATAACGAGCTGATGAGGATCCGAAAAGTCCTTCAGGATATTTTGTATGAGTATGAAGTCCTCTGGGACGACGAAAGCTCCAGTCAATCTGTGCGTCTCCTTCGGAACGCGCGCGTGATGTTCACGCCCATCCTGGATGCGTATGAAGATGAGGAAGATGAGGAAGAGTACGTGCTCGTTGGCGATGATGCCCGCTTTGTGGGATCGACGCTCGCCTTCGCCCTTTTACGCCGACTAGAGACGGGCAGGCGAGTATTAGATGAGCGAATGTTCGCCGAGGGACGGCAGTCCATGTCCGATGTAGCCGACGTGGATAGGCTCTGTGGGTTGAAAATGGTTCGAAGGTCGTTGAAGATGGAAAAGTACTCCTGAGGACCGAAGGCCAGCAGTCCCAGGGTAGGCGATGGTGTATATGAGTTCATGGAGGGAAGGTGTATGGGATGTGGAAAATGAAAAGTATTGGAATGGAGAGTTGAAGAACAGAGTGAGAGGTTGGTGGGGTGAGAGCGGTTAATCATGAACGACCGTCGTTATAAGCAGCTGGGTGGTGCGTCACTTCGACTTCTGACATACAGTTGACTGGAAAAATGCGGCATACGCCATGCCCAATGGAGGTCAGGGCTTTCAACTTTCACGATTTCTTGTGACACGGGCGTGTTGCCAACAGGGTCTGCTCTAGTCTGTCGAGGAGCCGAAACACCGAAACCTCTACACCAACAGTATGAGACAAGTCAGAGACCCTGCAACGGAAGGGGTGGAAGGGCAACAGAAGAAAGGCAGATGTGTGGATTGCGAGGCCGGGACAGGGCCCAACTTGCGTCGAGAGGGAGGCGAAGCGGAACAAAGGACTTGCGCCACCCATAGACGCCTGTAACCATCTGGGTCCTGCACGCCACTCAAAAGAGCCACGACCACCTCTTCTACCCACCCGTAGATCTAGCGGTCCCATAGATCTAGTGGCCCTCCCGTATGGCCTTATAGGCGCTTTGAAGATGGCGTTATGAACGTTCATGCTTCCATGACTTGGATCCTCGGATTAATTTTAAAAATAGAGAGAACCTCGAAATGAATCTTCATCGCCACTACCACGAGGGTTGTTACTTGTATGCCGTCAAGGGCGCCGTCGTGCGTGACCTCGTGCGTCGTGTACTGACGGCTTGGTGTATACATACAGCACCCACCTGTGCAACCAAGTCTATCTGACAGTCGGGGAAAACGTGGAACTTACCATGCGAGGCGTGTTGTGGCGATTAGTTACGTGACGGTATAACCCGAGAATCGATCATTGTCATGACTTGATCACACTGCGGACTACCCCGCAACTGGATGTGCTTGTTTGGTTCCAATATGAGAGTAAGAAAAACCCGGCGCTGATTTTGACAGAGGTCCACGCATGGATGAAAGAAGTACAGTAGCAAGGAATTTTAGTAATGCTCCCAGAAGTGAGGCCGAAAAGAGGTCGGCTACATGGGGAGCGAATATCTGTCATGCATGTGAAAATACAGCCAGATAATCATATTTCGGTCCAACATATCTCCAGCTAAGCCCAATATCGAAGGGCAACGGATTACGTATCCGGGAGAGCTTTCCGATAGCTGGCGGGGGTGCGCTTCTGCACTTAGTCGACTTGGATAGGTCATCCTGTTTCACACTACTAGATCGGCTGTGGGCTCGCTGAGTGGACCGTGCAATATTTACTAGTACCCTGCGCGTCATCCCCGCGACTCGGCGTACCCGGTTGCCGTTGTCCCAATCCTTTGGTTTGGGTTTGAAGATGCGTAGAAATATCAGATGATTTCCGCACTCCAGCTTCCCCCAATGATCTCGGGTCTTTCTCTTCGGTATCACATCGACAAGCTCTTCTTCTACATCCTTTGTGCTGCAGTCCTTTACTGAGATAATCCTTCCCGTCATTGTACATTTCATACCAGTACGTACCCTCCAATTATTCTCGCCTCTGTCCTCGCGATCTAATCACTGCTGGCAGCACCATGAATTTCCAAGATGCTATCTCCACACTTAATATCTTCCACAGGGTTTACATCATCTGACCCATTCCCCAGGATTCCAAGCACGCTTGAGAGACGCTTATTCCTCGGTTTTTGGCGGCCCGCTGCCGTTGACATCGTTGATAACGCTGCAAGGCATGCTGTGGAAATGACACAAACGCATAGGCTTGGTTCGGCGACCGAGGCGGACATAGGTTCCTCCACCAGACATCCAAGGGCAAGGAGATCAGTGCGCTTAACCTAGAGTACAGAGGGGTTGCTTAGAGCGCCTTAAATTTTCTGGTATGTGCTTGGTCTCCGTTTAGGTGATGGTGTTTTGGAGAATGCCCCCACGGTTCATATAGACAAAGCTGAAGAAGATAAGCAAGAGAAGGATGTTGACACTCGGGTTGCGGCTCAGGAGGATCTCTTGGCTCTCAAGTCGGTCCAGGGGGGGGGGACGGCTGAGGTGGACTGAGAGTTATCTAGGCAGCCTACCTTGGGATGAACCTCGCCAATGCGCGAGTCTCTCCTTGCAGATGTGCGTTAAATGCGCTCAAGTATTATTTTGTTCCTCCTTTTCACAGGCGTGCTGCACCCGTAGCGAGTGGGGACGGGGATTACCAGACAGGAATGGCCTCGATGCGAAGATCCCTGCGAGCAATCTCTTAGTCGATTGTGATTGATACTCACGTACCGTGCGGCACCTTTTCATTCGGACCCAAGATGACCCAAGACCTCGACTAGACTACTGACTTTGGTGTTGGATATGCTTTCGCTAGATGTTAATCGCATGTTGTCTGTGGTGCACTGGTGTTCCTCGCCGCAAGCAGTATGAGCCATGTGTCCAGCCGTTGAGCAAAGTAAACGCGACACACCCGAAAGCTTTGCGACACGTGTAGTGGATCATACAGGTGGCGGTGCTGCTCCTCCGCCTCGTTGGTCTTTCGATTTTTCAGCTCTCGTCCGATCCATTGATGCCCCAGAGACAGATCCTCCCCCGCCACGAGTTGTCGTGTTCGTGGTCGCAGGGACCTCTGTGTTGGAGTTCAAACCTGTCCGATGTCGGTCTGTAACCGACGGGCGATATTCGCAGTCTTTACTCCCATGTTGATTTCATTCATTGTATATTCCCCTATTTTTGAATCAGACTCAACGACTGTATTTACATTCTTGTATCTACTTATAGTTAACAGTTACTAGTAGGGGAACTATATCCCTTTATCTATTCCTATTTTGCTCCGCTATTATCAATACTCTGCATTGATGATCGCACCGAACAACGAGTTCCCCGCCCTCGCATCAAACCCCAGCCCACCACCTGATCCTCCGC